>VXAL01018407.1:31696-56192 GCA_013399475.1 Chauna torquata
ACTATTTTTATGCTCAGGATGTGCTGATTAACTCCCTGGATGGAAAAACTGGCAGTCCCAGGGAGTCCCCCAGGCAGTTTCTGCTGTATCATTGACCTAACTCTATATAGATTATTTAAAATAGTCAGTAGCAACTGCTCCTGCAGATGCAGAAATGGTCACACAGGGCAGGATTGTGTATTTAGTTAAGATGGGACATTTTTTATGCTGAAGATAATCAATAGCAATGGATCACACATATGCTGCAGTGGTTACATAGGACCTTGGCACAGCTGAACTGGAATAGTTCATAGAATCTCATATGATAAATCTGAAGTTGTCACTGCAAGGGACATTTGTAACAGAGACTACTGTCACCTTCTGGACAGCGACTGACCATACCATTCAGGAAATCTGATTACACGCATAAACATGTCCTTATGCAAAAGGCCTTAACAAATTAAGGTTTTTAAAAACACTCTGTCCATGAGTATCTGTGCAACATAATAATCCTTTCTGTAATTCCATAAGTGCTGTGGATAGTGCGTGTCCTTTCAGGATATTACTTTAGGTTAAAGTGTGAACTAGCCTACAGTCTGTGTTGGTACTTGCAGTGCTTAAAACCACATATTCTTACCTTACACCTGGTATTTTCTCTGTTGTGTTTTCAAATCTCAGTGTATCTGGTTACAAATTCTGTAATAACTTTCTACAGCTAAGAATATAGATACATAAATATTTCTTGGAAAAAGGAAGAATGAGCAGCAGTCTTCAAAAGAGTTTTAAATTCCAGCAACATTAGAGGTTTGCAGATACACTTAAAATATCAGAAAGTGTTGTTTAAATTTAGCAAGAGGAAGCCTTTTAAGAAAGTGAAGTATATATGGGGCTGCAATGACAGGAAGGCAAACAGCATGAAATCTTGAGATTTGCTGCAAACACCAGTAATGAAAAAGACTTTCCATATTATTTTCCATGGCAAGTATATCAGGAAAGTAAGTGCCAAGGGTGGAACTGTGGACTTAGGGATGGGAGTTGACAGAGATTATATGATTTGCTCACTTTAAGCAGAGCAGACGGGAGTGCTAAGCCAAAGAAGAAATGAGATGGTTCCCCCCAGACTCTTGTGGAGCAGTCTGAGCCTGAGGTTCCAAAAGAATAATTATAACAGCCAAATAGGACAGTCCATATATCCATCACTGTTGGGGAGATACGGGCAAAAGTAATGAAACTTTGCAAATATTTCAGTTCCTAAATGCTGTTAACCTCTGTAAGACAACAGTTTCTGTGGTGGTTTTACTGCAGCCATTATTTTATTTACTCGAGACATGATATATGACTTTGTGCTGCCATTTTACACACTAAGATTTCACAAAACGGACAAATGGTTAACCCCCAAAATGCTTACAACTTCTGACACCTTATTTAATTTAAAAACAATGGTCTTCAAGAATATTCAAGTAAGGTAATTGTCAACAGCAGAAAGAAAAATAAGAGGAAAGAAAACAGTAGAACAACATTTAATTAGAAAATAAAAAGTGATTATTCCAGTGCATTCTGTTATCTTCTTTCACTAACATTGATTGTTCCCCTTCAACTGGTTCACTTAATGGGCTGTTTTAATCACTCATTTTATCAAATTTAATTTATCTAGACTTAATCATGTAAATTATAAGCAGTAAACCAGGTAACAAGTAATAATGTCAAATAATGAAGTTATGTTACTTTACTCTCCATGCAATACAATGATATGACTATCAGAGAAGGAAAACAGAAACATTATCTGATTTGTCAGTGGTCTAGTTATGCATGCAACAAAGCAGGAGGCTGGGTTTTGGCTAATAAATTTGGCTGTTCCTATACATATCAACGGAGTATGGAAGAATTGACATCTGAATCCTGAGACTTGAAACAAAGTCTAGCATCAATGAACATCTGTAGCTAAAAACCAGGGCCTGTTTGGTTACTTGGGAGTCATTTGGGAGTCACATTTGAAAGTCATACTAGGGAGCTGCAACAACTGGTAACTCTGAGTTCCTTTGCTGTAGATGCTGCTGTAGCACCTGCAAAAAGTCAGGAGAATGAGTATAGGGTGTGTGCACATGTAGGTATGCAAGTACATAAANTTTGTCTCAGATGCCTAAAAAGAATTTTGTCTAGCTATTTTAACAGTCTTGGTGATTGGTGTTAAGAACTGGTTCTGAGGATCCTGTACTCCCACAGTCTTGACAGTCTTACTCTATAAATATGTACCTCTCCACTTGTGAATAGTCAGGCATGTGATGTACCAATCCTGGACTGTCCCATGCATTGAAATTCAAGCACTTAAAAGACTATTGAAAGCAAATACAAAAGGAAGACAGACAGACCCAAAGCAAATTTTTTTTTTTTTAGATCTGAGAAACAACTATGCAGTCAATATTTTTTAAAAAAATCTGCAGAATTTGTGCTTCTGTAGTACCTATATTCTGTACTGAACAACAGAAGTATTCACCATGATCAATACATACCAATCTGCCTCTGTGTTCAAATCACATGATGACGTACTACAGTTGCATGAGGCATAAAAATGTCACTTCTGAATAAATGTTTTTAGAAAACAAGCAGCGAAAAATAAGCAAAGAAAATTGTGACAGTGCAAAATAAAACCTGTAGCAGCATCTAGAAAACAATGTTGATAATTATCCACTTTAAGAGAACATTATGTTTAACTGAAATAGCAGTTGCTTATTCTTATTGTTACATTCAGTTCACACATACACAATACACAGGAATATCTATTTGAAGATGAAAAAGGCCAGCTACAAGGTTTTAGAAAAAAATATCTTCAAATTTCTTCACAGAAGCTGGTTAAGTATATTTGAACTTTTTCAGTAAAACAGTTCACCAAACTTTATTTAAAAACTTCAGCCGTGACTAATTTCCTGCTTTGTTCAGTGACTTTTTTTTTTTTTTTGAATACACAGACCTTTACAATTTAAAATTTACTTTGGTATTTAGAATGCCAGCCAAGAAAGAGTAAAATAAATTTAAGTTTCTAAAAACAAGCACAAGTTTATAAGTCACTTTTCATTCTTCTACCCCAACAGATATTACTTTTTCCTCTCTACTTCCCTAGGCTATCTTCATATATACAGCACATTTTTCTACACACAAATTTTCATTTCAGTCCTGCTACTGGCAGGAATACCACACATAAAGCCCCTGTATACTGGCTTGAGAATATTTTACCAAAGTAGGCTGAAAAGTTTCTCTGCCCTACAACTTCTGACACACCCTGATAATCAAGAGAAAATCAATCTGCTGGTGAAACTCCAGGAGACTTCACTGAACAGCACACAGAGATGCTTAATGCCTTTTAGGGCTGTCAGAAATACTCACCAGAGCATAATATTTCAGCCTAGTTCTTAAAATCATTTCATGTCTATGGTTCTGAATCTCACTTGCTGGGAAAAATCTGTGGCTGCTTTGATAAAGCTTTAATAACATAACTCTTCTGATGATGAAAGAGTGGAACAGGATTCCTGGGCCTAAGCATCTTTTTCTGCAGTTGTTTCTGTGAACAAGAGATGTGAATTTCAAGGTCAGCTCCAACAAGTCCCTACATAGTCCTCAGATGATACAACTTCTGCTCCTACTGTCTGTTACTATCTCAGGTGTCCAAACATTAATTTAATTGTGAGCACATTTTCTTCTGGTCACTTTGTTACTTCGTTGAAGGTTTGTTCAACTAATGAATCTTGTGCTAAGATTCAAAAGCATGGTGAAGATCAGGAAAGGTTG
Source organism: Chauna torquata (assembly GCA_013399475.1). NCBI lineage: Eukaryota > Metazoa > Chordata > Aves > Anseriformes > Anhimidae > Chauna > Chauna torquata. The sequence goes on from VXAL01018407.1 coordinate 35,459, forward strand.
TTCAAACCAGAAATTCTTAAAAATAGTAAACAGTCACAGTAATACAGTGCATACAGCTAAAAAAATGACTCCACTAGAAAACTGCACTTCTGCTGAGTAAATAACCTATGTCTTCTGTGTACCATTCAGTGAAGACAATGAAAGTCTCTTCTTCATGTCAGTACCCTTTGGGCTAAGGCCCTAGACCCAGCCAAGCCATATGAACATTGGATATACATTCATCACTGATCTCTCTCCATTATGTTCCTCACAAATCTTTATGGACAGTCCCATCTTTTCATTTCTTATTCAGGACCATAAACAAGGGACCATCCTTGACTCAGATCTTTCTTTGGTCCCAAGGCTACATCTAGATATTTCTTTCTACATAAGAACATTTAATGCAGGTCTCACCTAACCACATAGCTGGAAGTCGTGTCCAGACTCTAATCACTCCATACTTCTGTTATTGCAGCACCTGTTTCATCAGTCTTGATTAATGCAGTTTTGCGCTGCTCATGTCTATTGAGATTAGCACTGCAAAAGTAAAGTTTTATTCCTTCCCCCCTCTCTACCCTCTGTTTCTCCACTAGCACACTCTTGTCTTCAGACTCGAGCACGACTTAGTCATCTCCACTTTCAAGGTCATTCTCTACCTCACTGGCTTGACACTGTCAAATTGCGTTTGCTGGTTTACTAGTGACTCAGCACCCACCAGCCACTCAGTCACAACTGCCTCTTAAGTTTATACCCAGGGTCTTTCTTCCTTATTGTTCATCATGCTTAACAAGACCTTGCAGTAACTCTCCAAATCTACTTCACTGCTGTCTTTCAAATTTCCACTTGAACTCTTCTCTTTGGTGACATTTGGAAACATCTGACATGAGTCAGTCATGTTTAACACCTTCGGTCACTAATGTCTAAACATTTCCCTGTGTTCTCCTTTTGTCTGTATCATACTTTATCTCTTGTTTTGACTTTAGACTGCAAATGGTCTAGGACAGATACATTACCATCCTGTCCATGACTGTGAGCTAAGTAGCAGAAGTAAAAAGTATTAAATATTGAATCATGTCAGTTGCTGCAAACAACACATTAAATCTGAAACATTACATACAAAGTAAAGGGTTTTTTTTGTGTTCATTTTTCATCTCTTTCCTTTCTCTAACTTCTCTCCAAAGAGTTTCTTTTTCACATTTATATCTCCTTTCATTTAGGACGTTCACCTTTTCTTCTGTCTCTTCCAACATTCTTTCCTTGTGCTTGTTTCCTTACCTGTCTCAAATCATTCTTAATTTATGTCTCTACTATAATTATACAACTTTTTCTTTCTCTCTCTCTCTCCCTCCCTTTCTCCCTCTTCAATAACAACAAAATCCTTTTCCAATTTTTTGGAAGATTAAACAGCTACATCTGCATATAGAAATAAATTGAAGTCATCATTGACCTTAATACAAACACGGCCATTCAGAAATAAATAAGCTTTTTTTGCAATATTTGTTTCACTATAGGCCTGCAGTATGCATACTGGGATCTATTTTCTGTGCCAGCCTCACCTGATCAAAATGCAGACTGTTTCATCTTGCAGCTTTTGGTCTCCAAAGAGTCAAGTATGGAAAAGTGGAAACAATTGCATTCTGATAAATAAGCTATAAAACAGATTTCTGAGAGGGGGTACCAATTGCTTCAAGTCTATTCCTTCTTGCAGGTGTGAAGTGAGTTGCTGTGGTATTACAAAAGGTGCTGAACTGTTTTTTCATGCAAGTTAGTGTGTTTAGGTGGATGTAGTATGCTTCATGAAACCCCATCCTTCCCATTTCATTTTTCTAGTTTTGTTTCAACATAAATTTATTTATTTCAGTAATGTTAAACTGGTTAGAGCTAGTTAGAAATGTTTATTTTTCCTCTGGGAAAAAAAAAAAGCACATTTTCCTGTCAGAGACTGCAAATGATTTTTTTTTTCTGTATGGTATTTTAAACAATAAAATAGAAGGCTCTGCTGTTTTGTCAAGAGTCTAAGGTCATCATAAGATGTTTCCTTCCTTCAGATTGCTCAGAGCTCAATAGACAATTGAAACTTTAAATTTCATTTAGTTAAAAACACCATTCTTACTGAAAACAACAACAACAACAATAACAACAAAAAACCAAAAACACTTCAACATTTTTTTAAATCTAATAATGGTATCAAGCTACCAGATCATATAAAGAATCGGTCTAAACAAAGTTTTTCCTTCTCACAAAATTTTCTTTCAGTTTTACCTGGAATAATTTGCAAGCATGTGTGCTCGGAAGGACCATTGTGGGGGGATATTGAGGGGTGAGAAACAAGCATTAGAGAAAAGGGAAGTAGCTAAGAAAGTGCTAGTGGAGGAGTGTTTAATGGACACAACACAATACATCAGTAGAAAATCGGGCCTTTTTAATGCTGCTGCTCACAGCATGGCTCTTTCTTTTTGTAACACCATCTACAGTGGTCTGTAGGGGACTCGAGCTCTAACAGATGACTGCAGGAAACTCTCACTGTGGTGATTTAAAATATTATCAGCCTCAGCTCTTCGTTTCCTTGCCTTTATTGAGGGCTACCACTCCCATAGCAAAGGCATTAGAAAGCAGCCTGTTTCCCACACATCAGCCATTCAAATGCGCAGGGCTGTCTAACAGCCTAAATGGCTCTGAAGGGATGCTGAAACACTGGCTTGCAAACTGGACCAGCTAAGGCAAGCTGGCTGCTCCCTAATGCCAGCAGAAGTTTATTCCCCTCTGCAGGCCCATCATGTCCCGAACCACTACAATTCTTTACTCAGCAGACGTGAATCAGAGTCTTCAGACCATATCCACCTCAACAGAAATTGCTCTGTGGTCAAGATGTTTCTTACCCTGGTTGCTGTATATTTTGTCACAGTATACTCCCATATAATACAGTGCAAAATAAAAAAAAAAAAAAAAAGTGACATAAAATGTACTAGACATGATTCTCAGTGCATGCCGCTGTGTAAATTAGGACTGTGACTACAGTAGCAAGGAGTATTATGAGAACATAAAAGCAGGGTAGGGTCACTGTAATACTGATGCTGTCTATTCTTTAATTGCTCTGCTTGACACTGTTTCAGAAATTGGTCAAAATGGATTCTCGTGCTGCATCCCAAACTTTTGCAAAGCCATTAGAATTTGCCCTACATCAATCAACGTAGCTGAAACACTCTCTCCGTGGAGAGATTCAGTGAGTAGGCTAATAACTCTCTGTGTCCCTGAGAGCCTTTGGTGCTACCCACGGCCACTGGAGCACATTCCTGCTTCCTTTGGCCCATGTGGTGCCACCTCTCCACACTGCTTGTGTGGATCCTTCTGCTCCTTCCTGGCTACCATGGATGTGCAGGGGAGATGAGCACTTGCTAAGATGTTCCAGGGTCCTGCTTTATAGATTTGCCACGCTCCTGGGTAAGCGATGATGTGTCATTATGTAGCTAACCTCAGAAACACCTGTCTCCAGGCAGGGTAAGGAAACCTCAACTCCACATAATTTCCAAGGCAAATTACCTGAAGAAAGGAAATAACACCTACTGCATTATTTGATCTGAATAGCAAAAGTGTAAAAGCGCTGGAATGCTAAAAAGGCTTTCACAACATTTTGAAGAACTGCTGGTCCAAACAGCAAGTTTGGAAAACTTTTGTACAAAATAAAGGCTCTCTGTCACCAGCATGCTGACAGTTTAAGTGAGCCTCCTTTCATGGTAGTTTATTGCTAGTGGCACTGATGGTTACTGATCCACGAGTCAAAATGCATAACACGTTTCTCTTCCAAAGCGGCAGCCATGTAAGTTTGGTTCATGTATGAACTTTTATGGTAAACAGAAAAAAAACCTCCCAAACTATCACATATCCATTTCATATCCCACTTCAGTAAAATACAAGATGCCAAAATATTTAGCAATATCAACCACTGGATATTAAGTAATAACCAGAGTCAATTTAAATGAAGTTATTTTGTTCCACATTATTTTAAGTGAAAAGACTATGAAGAAAATGGCTTACTGATCAAATAACACTTTCTGTCACCCAGAGAAGAAAAAAATCTTAATCTCTACTCCTTCTGTTCAGAAGCTGAAAATACATGCCCTTAATTATCTAGATATTTTTGTAGCCCAGCAGTGAATATCCACATCACAACATAGCTAATTCTTCATGCTTTTTCTCAAGCCATGACAGGCCTTTCTTCTATCTCCAGAAGTCCAGTCCACCACCTTACCATGTGTCCTCTGCCCTGCTGCGAATCCAGTGCTGCCGTACTCCTGCCCTATCAACACTGTGGTAAGGTTGCAGCCAGGGATGTTCATTCTGCCTGCCATGGTCTGACAGCCAACACTGCAGCCCAACTTGATACTGCCAAATTCAGGAGTCTGACCAAAATCATACTCCGGCTTACAGCAAACACACACTACTTGCAGGGAAGGCTAAGTGAAAATAGAGCCATTATTTGCAGGAGCTCATCTTTTTCTTCTCTGACCATTAGAATAAGTAATACTAATTAAAATTTACTACTCTCTTGCACCGAAGCACATGAAATCATGCATATGATTAGCTGATAAAGAAATGATGAGCAAAATATGTATTTAGAGAAGAACAGAACCCACTTTTCCTAACAGAAAGCCAACATCACATGCTTCAGCAATGGAGAATGTATCACACTATCCCTGCTTTTAGTTACTGCGGCAAAAAGTGGAAGCTTTGAAGATAATCTACCACTCGTTAAGGAAAAAAGAATTGCTCACCCCAGATGACAGAGGGTAGTCAAATTTTGCAAAGCTGGCTTTAATCTTGAGGCAATTGCTTTTTTCCTTTTGACTACCCCATGTTGTCCTAGTTTATGTCACCCTAGACCTCTAGTCCATCTGGCCTATAGGTGAATCTATCACTGCCATCTGTCATTTGTGACAATTTTTTAAAAGTTGGGGTATATATAGGAAAAGCGAGAAAAACAGACATAAGCAAATTGTGGTTGGTCTTTCCTTACAGAGTCTGGAGAAGCAAGAAAACCTTATTACCCTGCTTTCTGTAAAGAATAAGGAGAAATAAATGAGAAACATTAATTCTCTTATTCTGCAAAGACACATTCTTGAGCACAGTAATTCTATTGTTAAAACACCAACTTGGAATCTGACACAAAAATGGCCCTTGCAGTATTTAATTAATTATTGTCTTGGATTGACCCTGCCACCACCAGGAACTCTGGTTTGGTGTATTGCACAATTTTACTTTTTCTCTTGTGTATTTTTCTGCTAGGAGTCTTTTCTAGACATCAGTGAGGAGTGACTTAAAATGCATAAATCTAAAATAAAAAAGAAGAAAAGCTGCCACTTCAGTCCCCAGGCTCCTCACTTGATATTCTCTAGCACCCTCTAAGCTGGCCATCAATGCCACTAGCAGGGAAAGTGAGAAGCACAATATTGCTGATGCTAGCACCTCTGTGTCAATTGTTGTACTATCCAATGCCCTCAGGACCAGAAAATTTCTCTAAGCAGCAAACCATTAAAGCCACTGTTAAGTGTCCTCCTCCAAAAGCCATTGACAGAAAAAAAGGGAGTGTTCCTCCTATATTCTATAAAAATTAGTTACAGGATAACAGAAATTTAGGTAATTGCAAGAACACAGAGGTACTTCAACAGTATAATTTAACCCCTCTGGCATCCAGTATAAGTACAGCACCTGTGAAGAAAATCAGGAACTGGGATGCATCTGTATTTGTGTAATTTCAAAGTACTTGTCAAAAATATTGTACAGAAATGGGCACATTTGAGGTTCTGTTTATGTAAACTCTCAAAAATATATAGTCAACACATCACTGAAAATGATATATAAAAAGATTTTCTAAGGAGATTTCCAAGTTTCATGGTCTTTATTGAAATGGCCATAGCTTCTCTCCCAGCATCTGGTACTTCAACACAACATCTTACACAGAATCAAAAAGTATATACAAAAAAAAGAAATAATGATGAAACGTCCCAAAATACTGGTGCTGTAAACTGGTTCTCTGATAAGAATTAATCTATGTCCTCCTGTGCTAATCTTTTTCATTTTCTAAATCACCACAGCCAGGGCAGAAAAGACATGCTGATATCTTCAGAGTATATGTAGTCACTTTGAGGGCAGCATAGTCTCAGGTCATCTCCTTTCACAAAGTTTCAGGATGGAGTGGTAGAAGAATATATCAAGAGAATCCTTCACATTGCAGGTTAGAAGTATGCGGAGTTTACATTACCTATCTTCACTGAGATTTAAGTATACTTGTTGTATACTAATTCATAGCAACTCATGCCACATTACACTAACAAAAACAGAAAAGTCTACTTTGGAAAAAAAACCTGCAAATTTAATTTTATGTTCCTCTGGCAATAAAAGGTTTACTGCTATGGTGAATTGCTCATCTATCTGAGCCTTCATTTAAATCAATTAATTGCCATTTCAGTTATTTTAAACTTTGGTATAAATCAAACTGGAATAGTTTTTATCTACAGCTAATGCTACAGACAGTGTTGGTAAGCATGATATAAAATCTAGGGTGGACCACACTAAATCCTTCTTCCCATTCTCACTCTTCCCTCAGGAAAGAATCACGTCTTGGTTTCTGGACCAAAAACAGCATTTACAATAAGGTATATTAAGAAAGCTTTTGTCAGAATATCGTTATGATTTATTAAATAAGGGATGTTTTGATCTTGAAAACTGAATAATAATAATGCATTTACGAACACAAGGATTTGTCATTATTGAAATGTATATATTAGAAATTAATGGACAATGTGATTATATAATGTAATATGAAGTTGCAAAAAGACATTACTTGAGGGATAAATATAAAATTAAATTGGGGTATAAATTGTATAATGAAGTTTAAATTAAACAAGCCCCTAAACAAAGGCAATTAGTATCTGTCAAGAACTGAACATTTTAAAATAAGGAAATTTATTCTGGACATTGAATAAAGATTTTTTTCAATGTTGATAATGTAAATTTGGTATGTTTTGTAAAAAGTTTTAAAGAAAAAAAAATCCTAAAATTAACATTACAACTTGTGAATCCAAATTCTACTTTACAAATAAAGTTACTGGAAATACTTTTTTCTCTGTAAGCTGTTTCTAAAATAGTTATTTTTGTGAAGAAACTTTCATTTGGATCAACTGTCCTGTAACTTTCTTCTTCAAGGTTTCTTGTGTGTTCCTTTGAAACACTTAGAAAAGACCTTTATCAGAGGCAAGAAACAAGTCTTGATAGCCTCTTTGCATCGTCCTTTTATGACAGGTCTTTTTATCTGTATTTTATCAGTGCCTGATAGGGTGCGGGGTAGCCCCACAAAGTGTGTAATGAAAAAGGAACATACTTCTTACTGACACGCCATCCATTTGCATCCATATCCTTCGCCCAAACAGAAAAGCCATCTCTGCAACTGCTTGTAACATGTGCCTTCTGTATCATGTCTCCTACTTGCTTCTGCATTGGTTCAAGTGGTGATTATGTGTGGCTAGTGGGATGTAGTTGCACTGAAACCTTACAGAAAAAGCTGTCACAGTGAATGGGAGAAAGACAAAACAGATATGAATCTCATATCTGTGGTTTGGACTCATCTTTTGTTAAATACTCAAGGATTCATGGATGAATGGGGAGCAACAGAACTGTAAAAAACATTACTATCAATAACAAAACAGGGTAAAAGACTCCTAAATGGGAATAATTACAGTACTAGACTCTATATGGAAGAACAATCAATGATTAGACATCTTTACGGTATGAATAAACCACCCCAGTTCTATTCAGGAAAACTATTTATTTTTCCAAAATGTTATTGGATGAAGTTGTGCTGTTTTAAAATTAACTAAAACTTTAAAAATCAGTTATTACCCACCAACTAGTTTGCAAGCCAGATGCCTTAGGGGAAATGAAACATCCATGCTGTTCTGATAAATCAGGCAATAAGTGCAGGAATGGCAGACCTGATGGAAGCCATCATGATTAGTCTCATCTATATTTCCTTGTTTATTACAGGCATTTTCTATTTCAAGAAAATGCTCCCATCTGCCTGCAGCATAGCTTAGAGCTAGAGTAAAAAATCTGTTTTTTCTCACCATATACAACCAGACTAACTCAACAATAATTACACAGAACAGACATGGAGAAGAGAAATTCAAAATGTCACGTCAACAATGTCACATTCTCAGTTCCTGTTAATCATTTTAAACTGAAATTCTGCATACATCAAAAACAGCTAGCCATGTGGGTATGTCACCCTTTAAAATGCATCTTATATTATGTACTTATTTCTATCCTATCAATAGCTGGATAGCTTGGTTACTGCAGTGCCCTTGTGTGATGACAAGCATTTACAATGGCATTGTGTTTTTCCATCTAGATCCCTCATGCCAGAACACTAACAAAACTCATGGGAGAGAAACAAAGAGGAAAAATCTTGAAAATCATACTGACATCATCATCAGGAAGGGTGCATGGTAGGCTGTGTTCATTATCTGTTCCACTTCTGTGACCTTTGTGGATTTCAGATCATCATGGGGGGCTGCAGAAGACCTTGGTAAGGCCTTTGAAGAGCCAGGGCCTTCTGACTTTCTCAGAGTCCGCGTTGCCCTCCTCTACAGCTCATAGTAGCCTGGCTCTAGCCCGTCTGTTCTGCCAAGAACCTTACCTCCCTTAAAGCTGCTGCTTTCCCTAACCACCTCTGGGTCCGGTATATCTGCATTCCTGCCGTGCTCCCATTTTTCAGTTCCTTCACCACCTCCTCTGGCCCTTCAAAGCATGTCTGTTCTATATTTGTATTCTGAGACATGCAAACCCTTGGCCTTCTGCTCTGATACGCAAAAAGTACCTACACACACACGTAATTTTTCCTTTCCAATTATTTACATATGATTAGCTTTTCAATCCTGATAGTTAAGGCTCTGATTATTTGACTCTTTCTCCAGCCATATTTCTCTTCAATATCTGTAGTCAACTTTTTCCCAGATGCAGTGGATCATACTCCTCAACTCTGTCCAAAATTGCATCAACTAAAATGATGTCCATTTCTTTCTGCTCTAAATATTTCAGCTACAGTTGACCTGAATTGGCTTAGCAGTTAATATTCTTAGATGAACACTTTAAACTTGCATTTAATCAAACTTGTATGTTCTTTTGATCAATTTCCAGCCTCACTGAGTCTCAGAAAACAGTGAAAAGGGGCAAAGAGGAAAGTTTATGCCCCCTTCCTTGAGCAAAAATACCGTAACCCTTACCCCAGGCCTAACCCTAACTTTGGCTGCACAAGTCCTTGGCTGCAGGACGAGTTCAGCCAGCTCACTGCAACAGAGGAGGCTGCAGGCAGCTCCCACTGGTGCTGGTGATTTCGCCACCTGTGTGGCCTTGCCTTTATCTAAAACTGCAGCAAGAAATTCTCACAAGAGCATCCTTTATGAATAGGGATTCATACACGTGAACATTACAAGGGATTTCCTGTAAGGAAATTGTGTAATAGCTCGAATGACCAAAAGGGAGAGCTCCTCTCCATGGACAGGATCTGTTCTGTTCAGTGCACTCTGGGAAAACCCATTTGGGCTCTATTTAATGCTACTCAAACATGGGGTGCCTATAATGGGAAGGGACAGAAGATGTACTCACTATTTATATTCCTCTTCCTATTCTGTTTTATTAAAGCAGTTATCTTATTATGAATTTTGTTGTCAGGCCTTTCTTACTGAGGTGCAGAAGGAACTTTGCACCATCTCTGTCTCTTCACCTTCCCCATGCCACGAGTGCCCTGTGAGCCCAACCCTCCAAAAATCCTAGGCTACTTGTTAGATCCTTTTTCTCTATAACATATCTCCTAGCAGTTCTGAACTTTAGCTTTGGTTTCAAGTTGTGATCTTCTGAACATTATAAGATACTCCATTGTTTTATGTAATTCAATAGTCTGAAGTAATTATTATTTTTATATGACTAAATTTTGTGTCTATTAATCATATTTTGAAAGGAGGTTTTGTACAGGTTTGTATTTTAGGAAGACTGAAAACTCAATTTTTCACAAAAGAAAGAAAGAAAGAAAGAAAGAAAGAAAGAAAGAAAGAAAGAAAGAAAGAAAGAAAGAAAGAAAGAAAGAAAGAAAGAAAGAAAGAAAGAAAGAAAAAGAAAAAACATTGAAACGTTTCATTGAATATGAAAGATAACTCATTTTTAAATATTGTTTGATTCTGTAACATGATTTGGGAAGTAATCAGCCACAAATGGTTACCGACTGTTTCAATCTAGTTTCTGCTGGAATGACTTTCAGTGATTTTGAATAACCCTAGTTCCTGCTGAAGCCAAAGGGAGCTTCAAAAGTTCAAATGCTTGAAAAATCAGGCTTCATCTAAGTACAAGGTTTTCTTTTTTCCTCTCTGTACTTGCTTGCTTCTTTAATTCATACAGGGTACAGCAACATCTTTAAACATATGCTGCAGGTTTTCTAGTGATTAGTTCCCTGATCACAGTATTTCCTCAGGTCAAGTGCCAACCACTAACTAGATCTGAAGTGGCAGTACAAGGGTGGTAAATAATAGAAATATCTGGCAGTGTTTGGCATCCATAAAAATCAGTTTAAGATTAGTGGTTCAAAAGAAGGAAGATATGTTAAAAAAAAATGTAAAGGATTCTTAGCTATTAGGCACAGGACAGCCTCTCACCAAAAAGTTTAACCCCAGGATGGAATACTCTCCAACTATTTATAATGACAGAGCTGGAAAATGTTATAACAACTCCAGTGTTTCTGAAATTGTCTCATAAAACCATCTGGGAAATGGTAAAATAGATTGACTTGATAGTCATTTGTATATCTTATTGGAAATTTGTTATCCTGATTTATCTCGATATACCACACTGCTGGCAAGATACCATGTAGAAAAAAAAAAAAAAAAAAGTCTTTGCCAAATATACTTTACAATCTTTTCTTCAAATTTGGAGGAAAATGCTACAATGTCTAAAGAGACTGGTATGAAACATATACTTCAACTTCTGTTTACTCTTTTAATGAACCAAACTTTAAAATATTAATTAATTGAAGACAGAGATATGATTGATGTCCATCATTCTCAGATTGGGTGTAGATCCTCAAACATCTGCTGCTGCAATGCTTTGGCTTCTACTGACAGTGATGCTCACCTGATAAATATGAATGCTGAACCCCATTGCAATATACAAAAAGCCCTGCAGAAAGCCAAAGAATCTTACTGCTGCAAAAGTTGTATCTGTGTGGTCACGTCATAAAAAAGGAATTAAGAGAACTATGCACTGATAATATGAGTATAGAAGCATGAAAGAGCAGTAATCATTAGTTAAGAAGAAAATCAGAGTTTTGTTTTGAGTCCATTGGAAGCTGGATGACAGAAGCAGTTATGACAGCAGGAAGGGAAGCTGTCAAAGAAGCACCAACATGTAATGACAGAAGATGTTTCAGAAAATAGAATATGGCTCCATTTCTGCTTGTCAGGATTCATCGAGGCTGAATGGCTCTGAATTCACTACTCAAAATGGACAGTGCACGTTGATGACTAGTAGAAACCAGCCAGTCTCTAGAACTACAAATCTGGCTCAGAAAGCAGTGCATGCCCAAGCACTTCCAGAGTGCAATGTCTGGTTGCATAAGCCCGCTCTCTCATGGTGATTAATGTGGTTGTTGAACATTTACTCGTACAGACACTTTGGCCCATTTATGGTGGCAAATGTTGTTTATCACAGAAACCTGATTTCTTCCATTTTTACAGCATGTGCTGAGAAACAAGTTAGTGCTTCCTTTCTTTGGCTTGCAGAATTGATGTGTCCCTTGGAGTTAATTCATTACTGGGAAAATAGGAAAACATGAGAAGAAATATATGGAACACTTCTTAAATCTAAACAACTATAGATTGCTATATATGTCAGGAAAGCTCCATTTCAGTTAAATATAGTGTAAATACAATTTAGTTTCAGATTGTGTTTTTCAGGCAGGAATCAAAAAAAATACATGTTCTTTTATCTCTACCATCCTTTGAAAGACCTGTCTCTAGTGGAATTAGAGCTAGAGATTCTTGGAAGATGAATGTTTACAAGCAAATGTATAAGACGCTTGCTTCTGGAAGGAAACCTCTAAGGCTAATAGGTCCAATGTGCTGAATATTTTACAGACACGACACAAGATGCATGTCATAAATATACTGACACAAGGTAGTTTCTTTCCCAAATCTCATATATAGGCCTGAAAAAGCTGTTGCCTTACCTAAAATTGTTTACAATCTGAATCTTGCAATGAAACCTATCGAGATAGAAAGAGCAAAACTCCTGCTGATCTTGCTGTTGATCAAACTCTAAGATCAACTTTGTGCCTTGTTTCCACTATAAGTGAGCAGTGAGGAAGGCTGCAAGGAGTCTTTCCCATTCTGCAAGAGGTCTGACCCACACTTAGAGGGTCAGCTCTAACCCTGTTAGTTCAGTGTTACCACAAAGCTTCAGAAAGGCTGCCAGGGAGGCATATAGAAACTTGGATTTGGCAGCTAAAGGTGGATAAGTACCACAGCTTGATTAAAAGACATACTGCAGTTTCATTAAATCCCACCTCATGGAGCGAAACAAGATATAGAAGCAGCCCAGTCACTCTGGGGAGTCCAACGATTTCTCCTTTCTAACAAGAGGTAAAGAAAATGGTAGACTTGCAAATTGCAAAGACTGAGTGAAGACTTGGCTAGCCATCTGCTCTCTTTCATCAGTGATAAACATAAACCAAGCAACTGTTTTGCTTGGGAGAGGAATAATTGTGATTGTTTTGGATTTGGAATCATTTTAAAGAATAAGCAGAAGGGCCCAAGGAAGAGAGCTAGTGGTGAATAATAAGCCACAGAGGATTAAAAGTTCAGAAAATAACCTGTTAGAATTCAGCACATATCTTCTAACAAGAATACACCTGCTCAGAAAAAACACCAAAGCTTCTCATGGGCTGGTCCTAGAAATGGTGAGACACTCTAGCATGAAGAGTGACATGGTGATGTGTGACTCCCACCCCTTGAGTAACTTGGCACTCTGCAGTCCAAGACCCAGCTCTGATACAACCTAGCCCTGTAACCTTGGCTCAGGTTGCTGAGGAAACCGTGAAGCTGTGAGAAGGAGTGCTGAGAAGGTATCTAGAACAGAGCCAGGTAAGATAAGGAAGGTAAAACTGTAGGCACAGGGCTGCTAGAGAGGGGTTGTTAGCAGCTTGAGGAGGAAAGTTCAAAAGGGAAAACATCAACAATAAATCTTAAGGGAAAAAAATAAAAAATCAGGGAGCTGGAAACCAGCAACTCACCACCATTGAGGGTACACTCCAGGGAGGAGAAAAGTCCAGCCCTTCCCCACTAATGTGACTAATGACTGCTGACCAGTGAAGGCTCTGCGGTGAGCTCACTGACATTTAACTGAATGGTATGGTGATCATTGCTGTGTTGTATTTGTGTTAGCCACTAAGTAACACTTTTATACTTGTAAGTTGTGTATATCCTATTTGCAGAATCTCTTTGCATATGGTAAAGGTGCCTGAACAAAGTGACCTGGAAAATTACAACTGAAACAAAGAAAATGAGCAATAAAAGAAAACTTAGGATAAGAGATAGGCACAAATGAAAACAAAGTAAATAAAATATGACTCTGAATAAGAGATGGATGTGTGCCCACAGCCTATTTAGCAAAAGCTGCCAAGAGAGAGATTGTTGTGACTCCCTGTGGTGCAAGTTCTCCGCAATACATGATATTCATTTAAAACTGAGTAAGCCCTATCAGGAGGTAGATTTCTGATGAGTACCAATAATATCAAACAAAATCTGCACCACATTTCAGCTTTCCACGTACATGAATTGTTAATCTGACATTAACTATGTCTACACTGCATTTGCAGGCTGACATCATTGTAGCGTGTACTTTCCTAACTAACTAGCCTGAGTACTGGTGGCAGTCTAACCACAGCAGAAAAGAGCTTTTTTGCCAGCAAAGCAGACTAATTTTACCTGCTTCTGTATGCAGAGTGCCATAATATTGCAGCTAGGCTTTTGCAAGTGCTTGAATGAAGCCTGCATTTGTGTGTCTACAGCGCAAAGAAAACATTTTGCTTAAAGAGAAGGACAAAGATCACCAAAAAGAGTCACAGAATGCAACTGAGAATGCTGCTGATCAACAGAAGAAGGTCTGCAAGAAAGGCTTTTGAAACAGACTGCTGGAGCACTGCAGAAAATGAGGCAGGAGTGCCACAGGGGTAGAGACCCAGATGCCATGTCCTGGCCCAAAACTGTGGTAGAGGAAGGAGTCAGGCTCCTACACACTTTCAGAAGCTTTTCTGAGAAGAGGCAGTATTAAGCCAGGGTAAATCTTGGATTGTAGCCTTACACAAAAGACTTCACAGGATCACGGTGTCAAGAAAAAAATATTAATGATCAACAAATCTTAGTGCTGAAAGAAACTATGCAAGTAAGGTGGAGAACAAACGGAAGTCAGAGAAGAGCTAGGATCACTACTGAAGATAGGTTAGTTGAAACCGGCACAGGCAGTATGATTTCCTTTAAAACAATACAAATAAAAAAGTGCTTCATTTTTAATAACTGCCCCATTTCCCCTTCACCATTAAGCTAATTGGATTCTTTCTGTACAGTGTTTAGCCACAGTTCTTTCACTTCCAGCTTAGACCTGGGTCTGGCTTAATTTAAAGAGCTTTCTCCAAATACTTTCCAACTAAAGCTGGGATCTAATGGTCTTTCCTTGTTCTCTCTGACTAGTCAGCCCTCTCTGGTACTGCTCTGTTAAATTCCCATGTTTTCATTCAGTACTTTCTCACTTTGTGCAGGTTACAACCTCCTGACCTCTTTAGCTAGTTGGATAGAATGATGAAATATTCTGGAACCAGTAAATGTATTGATCTGGTGATAATCTGTGCCTGGCACTTTCTACTAAGAAGGAAATGAGTGAATAATAGCACTGTTTTCTCTGTAAAACAAACCTGTTTTCTAAGACAAGAGTTTAATTTTCTTTGGCAGGCAGGCAGGAAGAAATATACTCAGATTTGGGTTCTCACAAAATAAGTTTTTGAGAGGGACTGTATTTTATGTTTTTCTCTCTCCCACTGTTCTCACTTATTCCACACTCACAACTTCAACTCTTGCTAAGGTGTCACTTAGCATTTTTCCCCTCTGGAATGACAGCAGGGCATGCTGCTTATACTGGCTAGACAGATGCCTACCCCAGAGAGTGAGCATATCAGCTTCTGGACTGCACAGCCTGTACCAACATGGTACATGTCCTTGACATCAGATCTTTGGCATTAATGTATGTAGGTGACAAGCTTGTTAGCAAGTCAGATGGTGCAGAAGTTATGCAATTCAAGCAACAGCCAAAGAGCTAATTTTACACTATGAAAATAAACAATTTAATTCTGGTTACTGTATAAATAGATGTCAGATAATTAAAAGGAAGTCAGGTTCTGGCAGTGATATTTAAATGGTTAAAATGTGCCTATAAATTCAGAAAGACTGAAAAGTACTTATGGTTTAGTCTGATTAAAAAAAAAATTTAAACGAGAGCCCAGTTGTTGCCAGTGAAGTGCCTAGAGCACCAGCATAAGCGAAAGTTTTACTGTGAGAGAAGATAAAATGCTTTTGTAAGGCTTCATTGTCCTAAAGCAGCCTTGGAGGAACACTTTACAGGGCTGAAACTTTTAAAAGCTGCAGTTAACCTTCCTGCATCAGCATACAAGTCAGCAAGAACAATGAAGTCTCTTCCCTGCCACATTCCAGATCTGGTTCAAGCTGCAAAGACAGCTGCATTAATTCCATTCTAACTTGTCTGCTCCTAAGTCCATTATATTATGCCGTTGTGGGTCCTCATTCCCCACTTTCACTTCTGCTAGGTCCATACAACACTAGCTTGGCAATAACCATTTCTTAAAATTCTCAAAAGAAAGGCAGAAGACAACCAGATGATACCAAGCTGTTTGCAGATGACACCAAGTTGTGTGGTGCGGTTGATGCACTGGAGGGAAGGGATGCCATCCAGAGGGACCTTGATAGGCTTGAGAGGTGGGCCTCTGTGATCCTTATGAAGTTCAGCAAGGCCAAGTTCAACAAGGCCTGGATCAGGCAATCCCAAGCACAAATACAGGCTGGGTGGAGAATGGATTGAGAGCAATCCTGAGGAGAATGACTTCAGGGTGTTGGTGGATAAGAAGCTCAACATGAGCCGGCAATGTGCACTTGCAGCCCAGAAAGCCAACTGTACCTTGAGCTGCATCAAAAGAAGTGTACCCAGAAGTTTGAGGGAGGTGATTCTCCCCTCTGCTGTGCTCTCATGAGACCCCACCTGGAGTACTGTGTTCAGCTCTGGGGCCCCCAACTTAAGAAGGACATGGACCTGTTGGAGGGAGTCCAGAGAAGGGCCACGAGGATGATCAGAGGGCTGGAGCACCTCTCCTGTGAAGACAGGCTGAGAGAGTTGGGGTTGTTCAGCCTGGAGAAGAGAAGGCTCTGAGGAGACCTTATAGCAGCCTTCCAGTAACTAAAAGGGGGCCTACAAAGAAGCTGGAGAGGGACTTTTTACCAGGGAGTGTAGTATAGGGGAAGGGGGAATGGCTTTAAACTAAAAGAGGGAAGATTTAGATTAGAGATTAGGAAGAAACTCTTTACTATGAGGGTGGTGAGGCACTGGAACAGGTTGCCCAGAGAAGTTGTGGATGCCCCATCCCTAGAAGTGCGCAAGACCAGGTTGGATGGGGCTTTGAGCAAACAGGTCTAATGAAAAGTGTACAAGCAGACAGCAGTGGGGTTGAAACTAGATGATCCTTAAGGTCCCTTCCAACCCAAACCATTCCATGATTCTATGAAATCATTCCAAGCTGTTTGAGGGTTTGTTTTGACAAAGTGCAAGTGATTATAGGAGATATAGAAGAATTTAAAGCAAAGAATTCAAATCTACAGTTGGAACACATTTAGATCAGGAGGAATTCCAGCATATCCAGTGGCTTTACTGTAGATTAATACGGTTTGAACAACAGAGATTTCAGATGAGTCACCATCAGTTTAGTTTAAGGTACCACATTTACTTAGACTCTTGAAGGTGTTAGATCGATCTGATTCATCACTATACCCACTTACAAAGTAGATATCTGCAGTTGTGTTGGACTTGTAAATTATACAGTTTATAGAGGAGAAATAGGCTCTTCTGCAGTGTGACTCCATACATCCTGAAGTATGCTCCTAAAAGCAAGGCAATTTATGCTTTGCAAGTGTATCTTTTTCTCTCTACTATCATGGGAGTTAAGATTCAGTAGTTCAGATATATAGTCATCTACATTACTGATCTCTAAAATCAGATGTGATGAACCTCATCCTGGTGTCCATGGAACATCCCTGGGACATCCACTGCATCCATTCAAAAATCTGAAACCTCTGTAAATGGAGAGTTAGAGAGGTGGATTTGCATTATTCTATTCTATTCTATTCTATTCTATTCTATTCTATTCTATTCTATTCTATTCTATTCTATTCTATTCTATTCTATTCTATTCTATTTGTATTTCCGCTTGGAGAGCAAGGACAGTTCTTTTCTTGCCTCTGGCATGATCAGCCAGCACTGTTTGTGTACCACAGCAAAACACAGAGTCACAGAATTACAGAATCACAGAACTGCTGAGGTTGGAAGGGACCTCTGGAGGTCATATGGTCCAATCCCCCTGCTAAAGCTGGGACACCTAGAGGAGGTTGCCTAGGACCATGTCCAGGTGCCTTTTGAAGATCTCCAAGGAGAGAGACTCCACAACCTCTCTGGGCAACCTATTCCAGTACTCAGTCACCTGCACAATAAAGTGCTTCCTGATGTTCAGAGGAAACCTCCTGTATTCCAGTTTCTGCCCATTGCCTCTTGCCCTGGCACTGGGCACCACTGAAAAGAGCATGGCTTTGTCCTCTTTGTACCCTCCCTTCAGATATCTACAAACATTGATGAGATCCCCTTGAGCCTCCTCTTCTCCTGGCTGGACAGTCCCAGCTCTCTCAGCCACTCCTCCTAGGTGATGCTCCAGTCCCTTGATCATCTTGGTGGCCCTCCATTGAACTTTGATCCATGTCTCTCTTGTACTGGGGGTGGGGGGGTCCAGAACTGGACACATTGCTCCAGATGTGGCCTCACTAATGCTGAGTAGAGCGGAAGGATCACCTCTCTTGACCTGCTGGTGATACTTTGCCTAATGCAGCCAAGAATTCTAGCCTTCTTTGCTAGGGCACATTGTTGACTCATGTTCAACTTGGTGTCCACCAGGAATCCTAGGTCCTTTTAACCTGTCCCAGCTTACTGCAAGTTACAGAACATGTGAAGGGGGAGCATTTTCAGACTTCAGAAAAAGTAAGGTTCGAATTTCAAAGAGCAAAGATTTGGCACAGTTCTCATTTTATCCTAGTTGATTCTCTCCTCCCAAGGCTCAGGTAAGTTGTCAGCTTTCAAGCAGGATGAATTCCATTTAAAGACTGTGACATTGCAGGTGTCAGAAAAATCACAGAATCTACTTGAAACCAAAATTTTTAATTACATTTGGCATTCCCATGCATATTGCTGTCACTTCTCTATCGCTGATGGCAATAGGCTGGGGAATGTCCAGCATAATTAAAAACTTTCATTTCTAATATATTCCATGACTTTTATGTACCTTTGAATCCTAGGACTACTGTACTGCGTAAAGTGGAATAGAAGCTATAGGAATCTAACACCTCAAACACTACTTAAAAATTAAGATCCAGCCCAGGTACTGCCAAGAAATGAGTGCCAAAACAAAGCGTCAGGAATCAGCTTACTTGATACTCCCACCCCTCTATGGACCCTGAGTCTCTTCTAGGAGTGGCTGCTTAACCAACCACATCTACTTTTGGAACCAAGGACTGGAGGAGAGGTAATGGCATTGCTGCTGCTCTCTACCTTTTCCAGAATAGCACTGTGGTCAGGTCACTCCCCCAGAAAGTGGAAAATGCATTTTAGGCTCCTTTTGGGCTGAGATGAATCAAACTTCCCAGGAAGACAGACACAACAGGTTATGAGCTCATTTGGATCAAGTTGCCATTCATCCTTCCTGTCAAAGCAGAGCCAATATGAAACCATTTCACTGCAGCAAGTGGAATGGGATCAAAAGTTGAGCAAATAAGGAAGATGCCAGCACTGTCACCTTGTCATTAGGGCACCCATTCAGGACAGGGTAGGAAAGAATGGTCCTGAACCCTACTCCCAGAAGAGGTCGTGCAGCTCATAGGTGAAAAAGTGACATGATCTAGAGTGCAGAGCCTCAAATATTTCATCCTCCCTTTTGAATTACCTCATTCAAAGGCTCTCAAGGTGCTCCTAGATTAGCTTCAGTAAAACCTCTTCCAAACATATACTGATGCATTCAATTCCTCCACCACCTTAAAAATAGCATACTGTCAATCTTCTACAATACAGTATTTCTCTCTGAGCAAAGCTTCAAATCCTGAGAAAGTATATTGCAATTTGGAGTCAGACACTAATTCTTTTGAAAGTAGAGTTTCTTCTTGCTCCACAGGACATCTAAAGGAGAATTCACTTATGGTTGCTAAAAGTAAGCGGTAACATAAGTGCTACATCTGATCCCTTACTGAAGCAGTTTATCAGAGAGATGGTCAAATGTTGCAAGGTCTAATAGCCTTAATGTATCACTCACAAGTTCTTCTTACAATGCATCAGGGAAATGAACAAATTAGAAAGACTGCAACACATGGCTACTGTCCTGTAATGTGAGCTTCATGTAGCAAAGTTTGAGATTGGCCTTAACTTCAATATCCAGTCCAGACCAAAGGTAAAGCTGCACATTTTGCCTATAGCATTTCTAAGACAGTGAGTCAAAGAACATCTGGTATCACACAATCATCTTGTGAGGGAATCTTATTGCTTAATATGAAGAATGGTACTAAAGACCAAGGAAGGCATTTGGGGAACATTTAGCCACTGCATTTTCAGGCATTTCTGTAGCTTTCTCTAAATTGGCATAGCAAACAAATCTGAATTGTACTGCTGTATGCACATCTGCTTGAATGTAAAAGTTCCCTCCATGCCGTCAATTTCTGAGTCTGGGGACATCACATTTTCACTTCCTGGTCCGTATTCCAGGTTCTGATCAACTTGCTGTAGCTGACCCTGTTTTGGCAATCTCCAGAGCTCCCTTCCAGCCTCAGCTATTCTGAGTCTCTGTGATTTCACGTCATCTGTAAGTGATTGTAATCTAAATGATCATCTGGCACTCCTCATTACTATTTCTCCCAGTCATTTTGTTAGCAGTGTTATCAAAGTGCTATGATCTGTACATAGTCTGTATAAGACTCTACAGGTAAATTCCCTATTTTTCTGTACCCAAGTAATTTTTTTTCTTTTTCCTCTTCACATAATTTTTAAATGGATTGCAATGATTCTTCCACTGCTGGACTTGGGTAAGTACAGACAAATCCTTGATCAGAGCAATAATTTGTTTCAATTATGACTGCCACCAAAACAAATAGTGTGAGTCTGTTTATTGAATGAGCTTTACTCCTTCAATGGAGATTCCACAACAGCAATCCAGGACAAGCCTGAAATTTTACATATCAGTAATCTAGAGAGTTAAACAATTGAACCACAATTCTGAAGCAACTTTGTATCCTGTGATTAATAAGAAAATGAAAAAGAAGAAAGGAAAAGAAAAGAAAAGAAAAGAAAAGAAAAG
>VXAL01018407.1:56554-73020 GCA_013399475.1 Chauna torquata
AAAAGAAAAGAAAAGGAAAAGAAAAGAAAAGGAAAGGAAAAAAAGGGAAAGAAAAGAAAGAAAAGAAAAAAGGGAAAGAAAAGAAAGAAGAGAAAAGAAAAAAAGAAAAGAAAGAAAAGAAAAGAAAAGAAAAAAGAAAAGAAAAGAAAACGCTTGTCTTTCAGTTCATATTTGTAACAGCATTATATAAATGGGTAGGATTTCAATCTAGTATGCAACCATTAAATGTTGGAAAAAAAAAAAAAAGACAGGAATCTGCCTGGCAGGAGATTGAACAAATTTACAAAGGACTATTGCAGAATAGCTTATCAGTCAGTGGTTTGTGTGTTACAGTAAGCTTTTTAAAATCATACACCATCAAGACAAAACCGGAACCAAACCAAAAAACTACTGACATATTTTAAGTGCATGGAGTACTAAAACAAATCTCTACAGCACTTATAAAAGCAAGCAGCTTGGTGTAACAAATGCCATCAGTAGTCTGCTGTCCTAATAATGTAATGGTTCATGCTATAGCCTTATAAGTGAAAATGAACAAAGTTGTTCCAGAAAGCTCAAGGAAAGTTTATTTTATACATGTAAGTGATAGATTCTCAGTGACCTTAGGTCTATATACACAAAACTAGACAAATAGTCCTAGTCCTTTTTCTCATCTGCTTTGGGGGAAAGTTGTCATCAAGCACTAGCAGATCTCATCAGAAGATGCTTCTTCGCTGGTCTGCTTTAGCATCTCATGTTAAAATATTTCTACTGGACAACAGTAAGTGGTAGTTTGTCATTCAGATATCATATGTGATTGGCTTTTACTTTAATGGACAAACCCTTTTGCTAAGCAAAGTGTTTTCTTTGTGCTGCTTTTTTCCACCAGCAGACACTGGAACCCTCACTGGGGAAGCTGAAGATGTTCAGTGGCCACCAGCTTCTGAACTAGCTGGTGCAAACCACAAGCCTCTGCCCAGGATGGAAATATGGCTATGCACAGTTCTGAGTGTAGTAGGCAACAGTATGTATCAAACTAAGATCCACCTGCAGACAGCCAAACCCAGGGATTCAGTTCCTCACACACTCTTGATTCATAAAACAGCAAACTTCTAAAGCACTTTAAGCAAATTGGGGTAGTACAGAAAATGCAGATCCAGTATACAGCATTAGTTCAGTAGCCTGAGGCTGGTTTCTTGATATAGAAGAAACACTAACAATACACAGTGTTGCATCTGTGAGGTCTTTCAGACAGCTTCTGTCCATATTCTGACCACTAGCATGTGGCAAAGCAATTTCATTTGTTTGTTGGCTAGACTGCGAGCTACGATATGCCTTCATGTCTCGCCTTTCTACATGTTTGCACTCCATGTTTTTTACAGAATTTCTAGTGAAATGAACCTGCTGCATAGGTTCACAGTAGCAAGATGAGCTTGCTTTGTATATTTTGAAACTTCGTAAATTTTCTTAGGCTTTGGTTTCAGCCGCATTTGTTACATGATGTGAACAGTGTTTGCAAACCCTTGACCTACTGCTTTTATGTCTGCCCCTGCCAACTCCATTTAGCTAGCAAAGGATCTACCTTTCTGTAGTGCTACATCTGATGCAAGTAGTAACTGTACTTTGATGAGAAATGTGATTATATCCAACAACAGAAATGCAATATTTTCATTACTGTTTCCACTCTCATAAATAGCAATCAGGTGCCTTAAAGAAAGTTCTGTGGAGTCTGCCTTTTTTTTTTTTTTTCCTTCCTAGTTTTAAACACTAGTAGCTTTTAGCTACAATGTTCAGTTTAAGGACTAAAAACTTCTTCAATGACATGAGGCCTATAATATATTCATCTTAGAAAAGAAAGAGAGTGAAATATATGCTGATCTCTTCTACCATAATGGTGCATAAACAACACACCTCACACACTGCAGAGCTTTTTGACATTCATACTGAAATTTTGTTTTCAAAGACTTTTATCCAAAGGCAAAAAATAATTGAAGGCTTACCCAGGCTTTGCAGAGGAAGCATAGGCAGATTTAGGGAGGGGAGAGCCATCCTTGTTGATAACTTTCTGTACAACAAGAACAAAAAAGCAAGCCAAGTTCAATAGTCAGATTATTAAACAAAGCAAAGTGAATGCCTGAGCAGTGGCAGGACCAAAGGCAGGACAGGCTCTGTGTCTCCACAGCAGCCCTGGTTCCTTCCTCTCTTTCTCAGCCTAGCTGGTTCCTCTTCCATCATCTAATACATGGAGTTTTCATCACAAGCAGCAACACTTGTCCTCCCTTTTTCACTGTAATCTTTCTCATCTCTCAAATCATTCCACGCACTCAAACTACAGAGCTCATCACATCTTTTTTATTTACATGTGGGATGTGCAAATTACGTTGTGGAACCAATGCTATATGACAGGCAGGTTAGGGCCCTGATCTCTCTGTCTTTTAAGACTTGAACACCACTATTGCATCAAGATTCAGACACTTTAAAGCCTTCATCTTCAAACTGTTTACTATCTTGCTTTGCACATGAAGCACTCTCAGCAGCAGATTGGTTGTAGAGTTAGGTAGCCACCTTTTGCCTTCTTTTTCATGCAGGGAAGACATCTACATCATCAAATGCTTCAGGTCTGATTCAGTTGCCTGAATGTAGGACCTGACTGCCATTAGAGATATGTTTTGGTATGTCACCTCAGTTCCCATCGTCATTCCAGAAGAGCACCAGGGCTGTCTGAGATGTGAGACCTCTACAGATGGCTTGGAAATGAAAAGGTATCTTGAGTGGCCATAAATAACCAGGTTTAAGCAGCTGAATGCAGTCTTTTATTTAGGAGGAGTCATTTTGAGATTGACTTCTAAATTTAGATGTCTACGTGTGTATGTACCTGCCTAAAGTTGAATTATGTCCAGCAGATAGTTACCTAGAGTCAGTGCAGCCCATTTAACCTGTCTGTGGGGACAGCTTAACTGCTTAAAGACAGGTATCTAGTGCAGTAAGAAATACCCCAGGCTGTCCAAGATATCTGCGTGGGACTGTTAACATACCACAGGATTTAACAGAGATACACGCTCATCTTGGGACGGAGGGGGAGCTGAAAGCCATACATAGTCTGACCACATTTCAGTTGAAGGTGAAAATGTCCTTTGGTGTGTGTATGTCACAATTTGTAAACCAAATTTATTCCATTTTTTTTGCTTTTCTGTATTTTCTCCAGAACTCTTCTTTCACTTGAATGGTAAAATTGCCTGAGATTAAACGAAGTTCCACTGCCTTGTTTAAAGGAAAAAACTAAATGCCCTGGTCTGTAATTCTCTCTCTCTCACTCGCTCTCTGACTCTTTATATATACATTTGAGAAGTTAAAAGAATCTTTCCTTGAGCCTATGCTAAAAAAGAAAAAAACTCTTTAATTTCAGCAAATTATTATGCTGTCACTTGTACAATGACAATACATTTCCTCTGACATCTGACAATGCTCAGATCCTGTCGTGATATTACAGTATAAGACCCTAGCTAGATTGATACATATTTTCTATTTTCTTATTTAACAGAGCAGAGGGTTGATTTCTCCAAAATATCATCTGTTTCTGTGGCATGGAAAGCACAGGCTTACAGCACTCTGTTCACTTGCTGGGGGTCTGTGTCTTGCCTTTTGCTGTGTCCTCTTGTTGACTTGGTCTGATTGCTTCATTCTGGTGTGACAGCAATTGAATGAATGCTGGCATCACCAGTGAGTTCTTTGCTCAGGTCCCACTTTGAAATACTCAAAAAAATCAGGCCTAGACAACAACAATCGGGCTGGAGGATACACACGGGGAGGACAGATTTTTTTTGTTTCAAATTAAATTTGTCTGTAGACCTGCGAAAAATCTGAGGCAAAGCTAAAATAAATGCTAGAACTGCAAGGAATTTTTCTTTTTCGAAATATTCAGGTGTATACTGACATGGCTTATAAGAGTGTCTGTATTAAAGCACTCTGACAGAAAGTGTGTGGAGTGAAGACATACGTCTTCTAAATCACAGTTTGGAAGGGGAGTGAAATCACATAGGTAGGACACCAGCTAAACCATGATAATTACTTTGATAAACTCTTTCTTTTTCCTATTTAAGTGTCAGAACCTTACAACATTAATGAGATAAGGAGGTATCATTACTTCCATTTTGTAAACAGTGAGGTTATTATCAAATGGGATTAAAAGCAGGAATCTGCTTTCTTTCTGGAGCAGTATGCTCATAGCATTTCTGAAAGGCAAGTGCCACTGACGAGAGCCATGGAAGGCACTCCTGTCCCTGACCTTAGGTAATTGTCCAAAATTCTAGGAATCTAAACATAAGTCACAAAGTCTGTGCCTAACCACTTGGTGGTCTAGCAACTGTGGATATCCTGAATTTTTGCCTTACAGTTACGAGCAAAAGCATTTACTTCAATTCTGTGCAGTATTGTGGTTCTTTGTACTGTTTAAGAATCCATGCTTTAACGGATCTTGCTGTTAAGCCCTATTCCTCAAGTGTATTTAAGTACTCATACTGCCTAGCATATTTTACCAGGTCTCAGTGGTGACGTGTTGGCAGCAGGGAGCTGCAGGGGTGGCCTCTGTGAGAAGATTCCAGGAGCTGCCCCATGTCAGGTAAGAGCCAGCTCCAGCCGGCTCCAAAAGGGACCCGCTGCTGGCCAGAGCTGAGCCAGTGAGCGATGCTGGTTGTGCCTCTGGGAGAGCAGATTTAAGAAAAGGAAAAAACTGCTGCACAACAGCAGCTGGGAGAGAGGAGTGAGGAACAGCCCTGCAGACACCAAGGTCAGTGAAGAAGGAGGGCAGGAGGTGCTCCAGGCGCTGGAGCAGAAGTTCCCCTGCAGCCCATGGAGAGGACCATGGTGGAGCAGGCTGTCCCCCTGCAGCCCATGGGGTACCACATGGAGCAGATCTCCACGCTGCAGCCCGTGGAGGAGCCCACACAGGAGCAGGTGGATGTGGCCTGAAGGAGGCTGCAGCCCCCCATGCAAGAACAGGCTCCGGGCCAGAACTGCAGCCCTTGCAGAGGAACCCATGGTGGAGTAGGTTGTCTGGCAGGAACTGTAGCCCATGGGGAACCCATGCTGTAACAGTTCTTGAAGAACTGCAGCCTGTGGGAAGAAACCACATTGGACTGGTTTGTGAAGGACTGTATCCTGTGGGAGGGACCCCACACCAAAGTGGGGGAAAAGTGTGAAGAGGAAGGAGCAGCAGAGATGAGGTGTTGTGAACTGACCACATCTCCCATTCTCCACTCCCCCGTCATCACTAGGCAGAGGGAAGAAGGTAGAAGGGTCAGGAATGAATGAGCATAATTGAAGAAGGGAGGTGGGGAAAGGTGTTTTAATTTTTGTCTTTTTTTTTTCTCACCATCCTCCTTTATATTTAATTGGTAATAAATTAAGTTAATCTTCCCCAAGACAAGTCATTTTTGCCTGTGATGGTAACTGGTAAGTGATCTCCCTGTTTTTAAATTGACCCACAAGCTTCTCCATCTTATTTTCTCTCTCTGTCCTCTTGAGGAGGGGGAGTGAGAGAGTGGCTGGGTGTGCATCTGGCAACCAACCAAAGTCAACACACCAGATATTTAAAATGAATGGTAGTTACACTGACTTCATTTAGGAATTTGATCTCAGAATAGATTTGGTCATAGCAGCTCAAGAAGGTAGCTGCAGTCCCCAAATTATAATTCCTATACATAGTTGTTAAAAGACGATTCTATATGTAGTAGAACTAGTTTCATGCATGCTCCACAGGGTCCCCTGCTATAACCACAGTTTGCGGTACATTCATGGTCCCACCTACCACAAAACTCTGTTTTCCCCATGCCGTGCTGACCTTGTAATGCCTTTGGGCTGTCCCCAGTGCCCAGATGCCATCCTCACAGCCTCTTCAGTTCCCTTGATACACATCTGCTTGTGTCCCCTCCAGTCCCCAGCTACCTTTCCTACTCCAGACTAACACTTCTTGCCCAGCCATCCTGTGCTGCATCCAGGCAGACCTCTGCACAGGGTCCCAGGCCAGCTGACAGCTCAAACCCAACAAATAACTCTTCAGATTTTGTATCAGCCAGCACAGGCATTTAAATGGATACTTTATTCTGACATCTTTCAGCCACTGTTTATTATGACATTTTTAAGAGCTTAATGTCTTTTAGAATTCATCTATGTCAAATTTTGGGGAAATTGGACAAAATGTATTTGTGGTGGGGAAAATGATTGACAGAACTATCACAAAAAAAGGAAAACAGACTAACAGCCTGGTGAGCTGTGATTCTTTTCATCTGTAATACAGAGGAAAAGTCTGCAAAGACTTCAGAGACTACAGGTGCCATCACATAGCATTTCGTCTTGATCTAAACTGCATGAAATTGTAAGTTTGTATATTTGTACCTGTGACTCCTGCCATCTGCCCCTGAGATCAGGCTGGAGCATTATATGCCGGCACTGCATATCACATTATGAAGCATTACAAGCAGTGACCTTCAGTCTCCAGGGGCCACACTTCAGTTATTAAAGATGAAAGAGGCAGCAGTCTTCTCCATTTGATTCCTGGCATAAGATCTTCTCTCTGTGCAAGGGATTAATATTATTTTTTAAATTATTTTCTATAGCTGTTATGTATGCATTATGTCAGTTTAGCATTTTCTTAAAAAAGACCTGAACCATGCATTCCAACCATGTTATCTTTTATGCTAGGGTGAGTAAATTAAAACCTTACCACTAAGGCTTCCTTGGGAATCTATTAAAATATGTAACTGTCATCGTATTTCTTCCTCTTCCACATTTGAGCCAAGAAGCTATCTGTACCCCTTAGCCAACTCAATGTGCCTTCTCTAAGAAAACATCTTTCTTGCTTCTGAAATGGGAAAGCAAGATTACAAATAAGAACACACTATTTTTATTGACACTCATTTTCTATTACATGTTGTCTGCAAATATTAGTGGAAGAAAAGTTCTTCCAGTGAGACCAGTAGGGAATCGGACATGTGAGATCCTCACTCTGCCAGGGCTCCCTCAGGCTGCTCCTTAAATTCCTTCGGAAATATCTGTATGGCAGAACTCAGTGCTGTGAAGAGACAGCAAAGTTAACTCACGTGCAGGAGACATGATCAAACATTACTTTTTACAGTACCGTGCATGGGCTACCTAATGCTCATTAATAACAGGATATATCTGCTCTGGAAGAGAACCAGGGTAACATAGCCGCACACTTCTGCTATCCAGGCAGGCACAGATGGCTCCATGAGGCAGGCTTTGGGTAGCACAACTGTATCCTGAAAATCCCTGACAGCAGAAGAGAGGAAAATTGTCCTTTTCGGAAGCTGGCTAGAAGTTAGAAACCCGCCCTTCCTTTCTTCAGGAATGCGTACCACGCATGTGTACCACTGTGAGACCCTTCCACAAGTCTTGTCAAAATGCAGATCAAAGTCTTTTCTACAGTGATGTGACAGACGTCAGGCAGGTGTAAAATAGGAACTGGCCTTAATGGTCCTGCAAACTGTCACAGTATTCATAAAGTGGGGTTTAGACTCAGGAGGATTTGGCTTGCTGCCCTACGCCAATCCCATGGGATTTTGCTGTCTCAAAGACATTCAGCAGTTAGAGGTATTTTCTAGTTTGTGCTTTACTAATTACTCCAACTTCCTCCTCTCCTCAGAATTACAGATCTCCATTTCCTTTCTAAGGCTGGTAAGGCCTTAGAGAAATTCGGAGCGATCATAGAGAAATTTACTTAATGCCCATTAAGTCATTTATATGGTTCCTACATAGGGTTTAGAAGTGTGAGTTGAGGCCCAAAGGCCTATTTTATCCCGCATCAAACACTCACTGTGTTGTGAAGTAGCCTGTTCTTTCCATTTCATTGGCAAAAAGGAGAGTAAGTCCTCTGGGATCCTAAAAGCAGGTCTGGGCTAGTAAACAACCTTGGAGAGGTGAAATGAAATGCACGTAGAAGTGAATACCTTCCAAAACTGCTCCAGCTTCACCCACTTATTCTATACTCAGAACAGCTGGCCACTGCGAGCAAGGCAGTAAGCTACTGTTTTTGAAGACATGCTGTAAATTTTCTTCCTTCCTCCTGTTTTCTCTTCCCCCCCCCTCACCAAATATGAGCAGAGGAGGAATGTCCTTGAGGCACAATGCCTCCAAGAGCTGCTTTTGTGGTGCTTCAGACTGCACGGCTCATCTTGCTCTGGGCTGTGCCTAAAGACACAGTCTAGCTCGGGGGGGCTAGCAACAAATATGTCAGCATTGTAATCAGGCATAAGAACATTAAACTAACTCAAAGAACCATGCTGGCTTCACTGTCTCAGCTGAAGGAAACATGAAGTATGCATAAAAGTGAATTTGGTTTGCAAAAATTCTTTTAATATCACAAGACGTTGTTAAGCACCATGTGGTGTTGGTCATTGCACAGGGAAAGTATCTAAAATATGGTTTTCATCTTTATGATGTCCTTTTAAACCCTCATATATGGACTCTGCTTGCATTG
Source organism: Chauna torquata (assembly GCA_013399475.1). Lineage (NCBI taxonomy): Eukaryota > Metazoa > Chordata > Aves > Anseriformes > Anhimidae > Chauna > Chauna torquata. The sequence goes on from VXAL01018407.1 coordinate 65,028, forward strand.
TTTCCGATAATTTTTGTCCTTAGGAAAAGCTCTTCAAAGAACGATATGACTGTAAACAAGGTCTGGGAACAAGCAGTTCCCAACAGGTTGAAACTGTTTTGCTCTGCCTATCCCCCCATCCCAAATCCCTTCAGATTAAGTCTGGCACAAATGGAATGCATAATGTCTTATGGTATTAATTCTGATTTGATTTAAAAAGCTAATACCTGCATATTTTGGCCAATAAAACAAAAAAATGCAAAAAGCTGTGGATTTCCTTGTGGAACATAGTGTTTTCTAAGATATATATAAGCTTGTCTTATCCTGAAACCATATATGCTTGTGCTTACAGATGTTGTCAGCAATGACTATAGTTACACGTGGATCAGTTACATGAGTTGTTACCTGAATGTGTCCTTGCAGGACTGTATCTGACAAATCTTGAAGAGGGGCAAAACTGTGGAAAATAGCTCAGTGCAAAACATATTGCAGCATCAAAACACTGCACTGAATAGCAACAGATCACAATTTTCTTGATATGGTTCAATCTACTCATTCTGCACATTTTAAACAATTTACTTGATCTCTTATGCTTTTTAAAGAAGAAAGGAAAAGAGAGGCTTATCAAGGGTATTTTGTATTTATATTTTCTGTCACTGCTACAGGCTCTAATATAACTGGCATCACACTGAAACACAGATACGGAATGTAACATGTCACATAGCGAGTATGCCTCTCTTCTGCTTTCAACCCTTTTCAGAATACCATGAGACAGGTGCGTTTCCAACACGTGTGCAGGCTGTGTGGTACACCAACGAACAACTTCTGCACAGTTTGGGTTTTCATCATTGAAGCATTTATTTTGGTTTTGGTTTCCATTTTGAAATGTATTTATTTCTTGGTCCGTGTCAGTCACCATTACAACTGACAGGTGCATGTGGCATATGCTAGCTTTGTGCTTTGCCTAAGGTCACTCTTTGTAAGTGCTCTACTTTTGCCAAACCATGTTATTTCTTAGCAATCCTTGCTGGGGCAGGTGCACAGCCTCCAGTAGCATTTAAGTGTTTTGGATGTATGTGAACACAAATTTTTTTAAGCCTATAAATTCCTTTAAGTACAGATACACTAAAGAATCTGAAGTATAACAGGGCTACAGGTGAAATTAAGAGGTAAAGAGGCTACAATAGACATGAATAGGCATGACAGACAGGGTCCTTTGAAGGTTCAAATGGGAGAGTAGGAATGTGCTCTCTATAAATTTGAGATAACTGATTCAACATTTGCCTACTTATTTTAGCTTCTGCTGCATATAAATGACTATATATTATTCATAATATTTCTTTCTTTATGATTTGATCTTCCCACTTGACTGTTAATAAGACTTGGTTTTAATTAGGCCACCTGCATCCAGTAATGTAACGGAGGCAGAACTTTAAAACCGAATGCAAAACAGTAAGTGCAGCCTCACATGAAGAAACTTATCATGAAAAATAATTTGACATTATTGTTTGAAGCTTTGCATTTCTGTAATGTGATAAGTGAGAATAAATTCCTCTTGCTGTAATTCTTATAGGACACAATGTTCATTTAATACAGAATTTAACAGAACAGAAAGTACTCTTGCAATGGGAAAAGATTAGAAAAAGAGCTATGCAGCATGCATTTCAATGCAACCTTTCCCACACATCTTTTTTAGTTAATGCAGGCCACCTGTTAACTAAATGTCTCATGTGACCAGACACAAGTATCATGTACCAGTTACGGCTGTGCCACTTTGGATACTAAGAGTGACACTTGTCACTCACATCCTTGGCTTGACAGAAGATAGCAATCCCATTTTCTCATAGTTTGTATGTATCACTATGAAAGAGTACACTGCTGAATTGTCACTTGTTATTTAGAGACACGACAGTTGCTACATTTCTTGTTAAAACATTGAAGGGGTATCCTAAAGCTGTGTAAGTAAAGCCGAAGCAGCACATCGAGATTCATAATGATTCACCACAACAGGCGTGATTCAAAAATAGGAAATTTGTTTGCGAAGACATTCCATGCATCTAAGACTAGTGAGTTCAGTCCACATTCTGAACTAATCTTGTTTCAGTTGAATAAACAAGAATCCAGACATGAATAACAAGAATTCATGAATAATAACAACTCATGAACAGTATTAATTAATCATTCATCCACAAGTTGATGAAGTGTAGCTAGATCTCTAAATTGCAATTTATGTTTCTGAAAATACAGAGTTTGGCAAAAACATTTAATGATCCACTGAAGTTTACATTTTGAATAGACTTTTTCTAAAGGACAAAATCTTTCTAATTCCATGGTTTACTCATAAAAGAGTTATCTTCAAAAAAAAAAAAAGCAATGAGAACATGATAGGTAATATATGCATTTGTTATTGTTTATTTAATAATAATTTTGTAATGTAAGAATTAAATGTGGGAGCATGTAAATATGAAACAAGAAATGATGATGTGATAACACCAGTTTTTGTGAGAGCATGCTAACTGGACTGAATAAGCAGAAATGTCTTATCTGAGATGTGTTTTTCAGTAGCAAGTTCCATCACTGACAGATTTTATTTAGTTTCCAAGGCTTAGTTTCCTACTTCCATAACACATCATTACATGAAACTGTGGCAATTAACTTTGAAATTTTCCTTCTGCCTTTTTTTAATTACATGAAACAAAGCTATCAATATGCTATCACTCAAAAATTAGAACTGTTAATGTTTTTAAGTTTGCTTATGAAATTACTGTAATTACTTCTCATTCTAGCAAGAGAATGTAAATATATTCTACTGTGAATCTGCAGCAATTCAGAAACTTTGACATTACATTGTGCAGCTATTGCAAGGCTTGAAAACCTTTCTTTTTGTGGTGCGAAACCACTTTCTTTACCTCTGTGCCTGAAAATTTTTTCTACAGTTAAGAATCTGGCTGAGCATTGCATGATTTTCCTCCCACTCATGCCTTCCCCCAGTCCAGAATCATTGCATTTCCTGACTGTTCCTCCTTTAAATCTCTTACAAGTTCAATAAAAGTCTGTGAGACATTGCTTTAAGCCCTTCAAATATGCTTCAAGATGTGCCAAAGTTTGCCTAGACTTGGCAATTCAGAGCATCCTTACCGCCTCATGAATTGAAAAACCTGGTTCAAAAATCCCCCAGAGACTTATTATCTGTGGATCACTGACACAATAAACCAGAATAGCTTTCAAGGAACCATTCGGGTCAGTGGTGTTGCTTTGTATGCTGTACCTGGGGAATCTTTAATCCATCACTTATTGACACAGTTCACAGCTATTCCAGACTACTCAGGCTCTGCTTAGGGAGCATTAAGGAAATAAATCTATACAACCTCCTAAGCACAGCCTCCTAAAAACCCTAAGTGAAGTTTCTGGCTAAAATGAGTCTGTGGATGACTGTTTTTCTGCATGAATTCATTGTTTTGAAACATGTGCCTGCCATGACATTGGTCTGTACACCACTGGCATCACCTGGAGACCAAGAACTGTGTCACCTTCTAGGAGGTTGATCTTGGGGTGTAACTAAAAGATGAGTAACGTTTTTGTGTACCCTTATTCCTCATCTGCAAGAGCACTAAGGATACTGCCATAAATAACCTGCCAGGGCCTGGGAGCACCAACAGGCTATCATTGACCTGATCATTGCCAAACTTTCTCTGCAGTCCTCCTCTGGGTTTTAGTGTTCATGCTCAATGTCTGCCCTAATCTGGTGCAGGAATGTAACCTGGGATCCGACTTCACAGAAAATAGCCAAGTTGTGAGAAAGGACCATGAGAAGCCTCCTCTGGGGCCTCCTCTGAGGTGGGACCTGCACTGAGCTCAGGCCCCCACCCTCAATGCTTGCTGGAGGCAACTTGCTGCTCTGCCTGTGCCTGGCCTTGTGTGCTGATGGTCTTGACCCTGACCCTGACATGCCTCCTGGACTTCCCAGCAAGGCCTCAGACCTGCCTCATGGCTATAGCCCCATAGGGCACTGGGCTGCCCCAACCGCATCCCCAGCCCAGCGCCTCACCCAGCAGCCGACTCCTGACCAGCCCTGGCTTAACCCAGGTCAAGAATATTTGTAAGGTCCCGGGGAAAGATTGAGGGTTTAGATGTGGGGGAGTAGGTGCACAGTCATGCAGATGGCGTTATCAGGAGGAACATGACTCCTTCCATGGTCATTTTCCCTGTGATGCTGGACAAAGGAAACATTTTCCTCATGTCACATGCCAATCTGTTGTGAAGAGGTTGTCACAAAAGACAACAGTAACATCAGACTTAGGAAAGGTCTAGAAATAGAAGAAAAAAGTAATAGGGTATAGGAGAGAGAGAGGATGATAAGCTGATCTGCTAAATATCCTAAATATCTGCCTATCATTGCAAGAAGTGTGAAGCCAAATAAGAGCTAGAAGTCTTGCTACATGATTAAGGGAGTGACTAAACAGCCTTAGCATGTATTTTGTGGAAAATCTAACATGACTCATTCGTCAATATTAAAGGATATAGCTTTTTCATGGAGTAAACAAGCAAAGATATGTTGGCCTGTACACTCAGCACCAAGACAGTAGCTTAGGGACCTAGAATGTGGAGAAAGCTGAACCAACTAAAGCAAGGTTTAGTCAAGGTTAAGAAAGAAAAAAAGACTAGGAGTACTATCATGGGGAGCTGTTGATTACAGACAAGGAAGAATAGGCTAAGGGAGTTTTTTGTCTGCAGGAGGTAGAATTAAGTACAGGACCTTTAGGAAAGTCTCAACTGGCTGAATGTCTACGGAAAGCAACCCAACAGGACAGACTTCTCATATGAAAGTTAGGTAAACATGGTCTTGCTGGATGTAATATTGCATGATGCAAAACAGGTTGGACAACTGCAGTCAAAAAAACAGCTGCCAGTAGATAGCTGTAAAAAACAGAAGGATGTATTGAAGTTCCACTGTAGCATGTCTTGGTTTTAGTGGCAAAAAGCATTTTCATTAAGAATCTGAAGATTAAATAGGAAGGCTTCTTATGCTTTTTTTTTTATTGCATTATAATGATTATTACATTTGCATAAGACAAATAAAAAAGGGGCTGCAAGTATCTTGGCTAGCATCATTAGAGTTCAAATATTAACAAACAAGAAATGATTTACAGAAGAACAGGAAACAATTCACCATGAAAAAAAGCAGGTTTCTATTCTTAGCAATAATTGCACAAGTGCAGGATGTACAACATCTGATTTTGGCAGCAGTTCTTCAAAAATGGATCTTTGGGATTACAGTGGATCACAAGCTGAACACGAGTGAACAAAGTCCTACTCCCAAGAAAAAAAGACAGCTAGACATGCTAGGATTTATAATTAGGAATATGTGAAGACACGAAATAGTTCCGTTGCCCTGTCTAGCATGGATTAGGTTTCTGCTGGAAAATGAGATCCAGTTCTGTGCACAGAATTTCAAGAAAGTTGTAGCAACCTAAGTATAAAACACAAGGTATTGAGAAAAATGGAAATTTTGGTTATTTAACCAAAGGAGATATGACTAATTCAGAAACATTGTAACAGTCTTCATGTACATTGAGGGATGGAATGCAGAAAGGAGTGAAATACTCTGTTCTCTGTCCATGATGCATAGGACAAAAAGTAAATGGCTTAGGTTGCAGCAATAAATATTCATGGTAGACACTAGGAAAACAGTACTAACAGTGGAGGAACAAAGCCCTTGAACAGGTTGCACAGGGAGGTTCTGAAATCTGTCAGGAAAGGTACGATACATGTTACAGATCCCATCTTGGAAGTGAGAGGTCATTTTAGCATTTTTCCTATGATTAGAAATAAAGTTACAACAATGCTACAAGAAAAAATTATATTTTTTAATTATTCTTTTTTGCATAGTTGCAGAGCTCTCTACTTGGATTAGAAAAGCAGCATTCATCATGATGATGTTTGTTCCCTTTTCATCCATTTATGATCTGAATCTTTTTCCAGTCTATTTCTTCGCTTGGTGAAGCAGGATTTTTAAAAAATCATTACTTACTCTAAAGATTATCTGAGAGATAACATATCTGATAATTAAGTTATATCTTTACATGCAAGAGGAAGATTTCCAAAAAAAAAAAAAAAAAAACCACTCATGTATCAGATTCAATATTTAATATCCCAGAAAGACTGCAAGTATATTTTGTATCACCGTAGTCTTAAAGCTGTATGTCAGCATTATTAGGTTATATATTGTGTATATTCTCAGTATGGTTTCCTCAGCAACTATATTTTGGGTAGCTTTGCTATGGCAACCAAAGATGATTGCTTATTTTACTGTTTCAATTAATAATCCATGGCCCAAACCATAAAAGCAATAGTTAGATAATATAACTATGAAAGGCTAAATAAACATATGTTACACAAGTGAAAGCCTTCTGTAAGAGTTATTTCTCTGGTGCAGGAATAATACAAAAGTACATCACTAATTACGCTCTGTATTTCAGTGCTTAAAATAGAAACACTGGGCTCAGTTCTAGCCTTATATAGTGGATGGCACAATAGTGGGTTTTGCAATATATGTGACAATCACCTATTATGTGAGAATCACATTATGTCAGAATCAGTTCCTTATTTATGAAGGTAGGAGAATGAATTTCCCAGTGTGCCCTTCTGCCTCAGTCCTGCCCCCAATTACATGGGAACAAATTTATTAAGTCAAAGGAGTGTCTCTGTAAAGCCAAAAGAGAATTGGGACTTTGTCAGTTCTGCTTACAGAATTTTTAACAGCACTTAGCTGATCCACTGCTTTTGTTATATAGTGGGCAATGTATGTTTCTGTAAAATTTCTTAAAACCAATGACAAAATATTCTAAATCAAAAGCATTTCAGATTACAGGACATTGAGCATGAAAGCTGAAGACATATCTTAGCTAACACTATTTTCTGTAGTTAGTCTGGACAAATATATACAGTATTGCAATTTCCACTTACATAAGAACTATTATTTTTTTGCAGCTCTCCACATTTCAGCACTTTGTCATCTGACTATGAAGTGGCTCTCAGACTTAATTATAAATACAAGCGTAGAAGCCTGGTTTATGTTACCAGTCTGGATTTGAACGTTGCTTTCACATGTCATGTCTACACAATTTTTTTCTCATATAAGCAATGCCCTTACATTGCATGCAGGTCAAATCACCTACTCTTTTAAAGTACATGGTTAACCTATGTATGCTAACTTATGCAACGTCTGAAAATTAAAACATACTGAAGTCTGGGACTTGTGCAAGTCTTAATATACACTCTTAATGTAACAATTATATCATCCTTTTGTATATATCATGCTATGTCATAATTGTGTACTTGGTGAACAGCTAGCAAATGCATGTAAAGCATAATATCATAGCATGTGAATACCTTACTCAGCTAGGTTCTGAAGGCAGTACCTCATGGCAGACCATGGAAATCCAAAGGAAAACTACAAGAATCTAAGCAAATAGGTATATTTTAAAAAAAAAATCTTGGTCCCAATTTCTTGTGTCTCAATCTATCCAGAAGATAGAAATAGAAATTTCTATCCAGAAGATAGAAATCTAGAAGACTGTGATGAGGAAAGGGACCTGGGAGTGTTGATCGATGCAAGGCTGAACATGAGCCGGCAGTGTGCTCAGGTGGCCAAGAAGGCCAATGGCATCCTGGCCTGTATTAGAAACAGTGTGGCCAGCAGGAGCAGGGAGGTGATCATCCCCCTGTACTCAGCTTTGGTGAGGCCGCACCTCGAGTACTGTGTTCAGTTTTGGGCCCCTCACTACAAGAAAGACATCGACGCCCTGGAACGTGTCCAGAGAAGGGCAACAAAACTGGTGAGGGGTATGGAACACAAGTCTTATGAGGAGCGGCTGAGGGAGCTGGGATTGTTTAGTCTGGAGAAGAGGAGGCTCAGGGGAGACCTCATTGCACTCTACAACTTCCTGAAGGGAGGTTGTGATGAGGAGGGGGTCGGCCTCTTCTTCCAGATAACTAATGATAGGACTCGAGG
>VXAL01018407.1:73033-84239 GCA_013399475.1 Chauna torquata
TCTGTGATCCACAGAAGCATCTTTCCTACTACAAATAATTTAAGACTTTGAGCTATACATGTGGTACAGTAGTATCTGAATGCGGGATATGGTTACATGAATATTATTCTCCGTGTCTTTCAATATTTGCCTGTTCGACTATCCCAGTTCAGTAAAATGGTAGTCCATAATCAACAAAACCGCTTTGAATCCCACTCCATGAAAACCAGAGTTCCATAGTTGTAATGATTTTTGAACCTCAGATCCTAATGGAAATACTCCAGTTACTCCATTTATTTGGAAAACTGAATAACCCTAATACAGCCACTCTCACATAATCTTTTCTTTTTGGTAGCAACATTGCTAGCTGATGCACTTTTCTGCAGTTAGCCCATCTCTTTTCAAAGACAGTCAAACCAGGGCCATCGGTTTCCGAGGAGAACACCGGGATTTCTGAAGACAGCATTACCTCATGTCTAATCTAAATGAAGGTGGAAATGCAAATCCAAATCCTCATGTGCAGGTGCAGAAGTACGTGGTGAATTTTCAAAATATAAAACCTTTCTATACATTCTGTGAATGAATTCAGAAGCTTTCACTGGCTTATACAACCATCACGTTCAATGTCAAGATGATCTTATTATTTATCATCAGATTTTTCCAAGTGTTCTAAAATCCATATGCTGATCTAGATTGCCTTGAAAATCTCCAGATGTTAAGACATTCAGGCAAGATTTTTCCTTCACAAATCCAGGACTGTTTGAGCAAGGCATACTGCAGATAAATGCCACACTAAAAAGACAAAAAAACAAACAAAAAACCCACACCTGTATCTGTGTTTTTTCCTCCATACTCCAAGAAACTATTGCACTAACATGTCTCAAAATAGTACACTGGGCTATTTTGGAAAAAAAGTCCTTACAATTTATTTCATGGTGAAAGTCAGAATATCTGCAAACTCCAGGTAAAGCTGATAATTAACAGCCTTTTGTGAGTAATGGGTTGTTTTAAAGGTAACCTATAACCTAAAGGTCCTATAGCAGTGTGACACCAGCTAACATGCATTAATCATTGAGTACCCATCATATCCTATGAGTCTGAATCCCAAGAATCCTGTTTTCTAGGAGCATATTATTCTCCTTCTGTACTCTGCAGCACAAAAATTTCTCCCAACAGTAAAGCTTCTGATTTAAGAAATGATGGGTGAGATTCATTTGCACTAACATCAACATAATGTTATTTAGACATTAAACATTATAACGTGACATCATTTAGAAATCAAAATTTGAGTTACTCACCCATTGACCAGTGGAGAGAAAAAGACAGCTGAAAAAGTATTTTTTCTTATCCGAAGAAAGTATCTAAAAGAGGTTAAACAACTTCTAGAGATCCCCATTTCCTCATCAGAGTCAGGCTGATGTATGGTGGTGGGGGCAGGAGGAAGAGGAAGACAGAGGACTGAGGAAGGTGGAGGAAACTGTAAGTGGGAGCAGCCCTTATGTAAGAAGTTATGCCTGGCTGGATAAAACTGAACTGTTGTCAAGTGAGATGCAGCTACAATAGGTCTGGAGACTCCTGTTGTAAAAAAAAAAAAAAAAAAAAAAAAAAAAAAAATCAGTGAATTTCCATGTCCAAATACCATTCTCTGCAGAGCAGTGTTCCAGGATTAGAACTTCTCCTGGATACCAACGTTACATCTTGTTTTTTGCAGATACCAGCACAACAGTAGATACTGTTTTGTATTTAAACTGTTTAATTTTATTATTATGACATTTTCTTTGGGATTTTACCAACAAAATTTTCCTTCCATTTCAAGATAAAAATGCCTCCACTTTTCCTTTGTAAATATATTTCATCTTTCTCAACAAAAAGTCCTTAACAAATTGTAATTGATTGGTTTCACTGAAATGTCTAGACCGATCACAGTTAAATCACTAAAGACAAAAACAAAAGTAAACTCTTCCAACAAATATCTAAGCAGAATCACCAAAGAGAAAGAAAAGGAATAGGCAGCATTTTAGTGACAAATGTAGCTGAGGAAGACCTCCTACACATATTAGTTACCTTATTTTGAAATCAATTTAAACTACTTTTACATATTCTAACAGTAAATACTACCAAAAACATATTCTTATTTTTTTTTTTAAGTTAAATAGTATAACTCTGGCTTCTAGAATCACTTCCAAGAGGAATGCATCACTTTAAATGTGGTTTGAGACTGAGCTCCCTGCATAATGCATGTATTTGTGTTGGTTTTCACACTAATAATTATCAAACAACTTGCCAATGTTAAGCTTAATTCTTGCCAAAAACCCTGTTCTTGTAGTAATCAATCAACACTTACTCAACAGTAGTTTAAGTTCCACAGAAACATTCAAAATAAGCCACAAAGTATAGAATTACTTGTGAGGAAAATGGCGCAGACACTGATGATGATGATGAACTGCATGATTCTTTTCCATTTACGACCTCGATAAAGATGATAATGGTGAAAATATTGTTTTGAGTTCTGCATTTAGCAAAAAAAAAAAAAAAAAAGATATTTTAAATTGTAATAGGTAGTAAGCAGGCAATTAAGCCTCTGAAATTAATTCCCTCAGAGTAAGGAGGGAAAAACAAGGGTGAAAATCAGCATATGTTTTCCAGGTAACAAAAGAGATGTTGCCATCTGAACAGTGACCTCTTTAGGGCTACAGAGATTTGGACCCACCAAAGGTAAAAGATCTGTCTTAGGGAGAAAATACTGAGGAAGAAGCCACAAAAAAAGTCACCAGCTTTCAAATTAATTACTGGACAAATAAAAGCACTGAGATAAAAGCTGACGAGTGGAGTTTCAAATAGAGATCCTGGACTAAAGAAGATTAAGAATTTGAGATTGGGCTATGAATACTGGGAACCATGCATCATCTTCATGATGATACATAAATATATAAAATCCACCATTAAAACTTTGGTACGTCAAGAAATCAGATGCTAGGAAAAATATATATGAGAAATAAATATAGGCTAGGAGGTTTTTTGTTTTGCCTTTTTTTTTTTTTCTAGTCACATTGCCAGCCAATGAACCACCAGCAGGAAATTCAGAAAAGCTGACAGAACTTCTATAGGAGCTTATTTAAATATGGTGATGATTTCTCAGTTATGCAGAGAAGTGACAGCTTGCTAGTATTCAGAACTGGCTGAGTTTAATAAGCAAAACTTAAACTAACCAAGAACAAGGAGGTTTCTATTCAGTTTACTTGACAACATGCCACACAAGGAGTACAATGGAGAAGTTCTCAAACTAATCTTAAAAACCAAGGTAATTATGAATATTCAGAACCATATGTATAAAAATTTCAGAGAATGAAGAACTGGGAAGGAAATGCAGAAAGTCTCAGCAAGTCCAAGAGCTATCCCAAGCCAGTTTGAAACAGACACAGTTGCCCTGAATAGGAGGGCAGTAGGAGAAAACAAACTTTCAAACATTTTCAGCTTCTAATGAAGCATAGAAATAGTGGTATCTGTGTCAGAATTGTACATCTGGGTGCATACCTTCAGTAGCTGTAAATCACTCCAAAAAAACCCTAGCCTTATTATTACCTCTTCATGTGTTCTGAATTTAACAGCCACAATGGACAAGACTGAAGGAAGATCTCTGTAATGTTGTGATTACTGAAATAAAATCTATTTCTTATACCCAGTCTTAATCTACTACAAGCATAGTGGGAGGAAATCAAGCTGTTCCATTGAGAAAATTGGTACTGAAGATCTGTGATCCAGTCAGTGGGTACAATGACTCCTATTACAGGATGAGGTGGCTTCTGGCCATGATGCTCCTCAAACCTCAACTACCAAAACACGTTTCTAGGATTGCATTGTCAGTCCCATAATCTGCATCTAAAGAGTGTGTGTAAGGCCCTGAGTGACATGTTGCAGACATATTGGCTTTTCCTAAAACATCTGCAGGTTGTGACTTGGTGGGGCATTCAACACGTGGATGCCTACAGGCATGTCCACACCTGAAAGTGTGATGCTCTGGATGAGCATTGCTGCTGTAACTGCTTCTTCTACTATCAAATTCAAGTCAAGCTGCAGCGTCTCTGACACCCAGCAGTCTTTACATCACATATGATATGAACCCATACCATTTTGTATAAAATTCCCTAGCAAAGCCAATGTTGTGTATGTGTGCAAACAACTGTGCCAGAATTTCTCAAAGATTCACCATCCCCTGTGAACTGAGAGGAAAAATTTTCTCTCTCATAAAAGAAATTTCAGAAGAAAATAAAATATTTATCCGTCTTATTGCAACAGTGTTATATGCCCTTATTCCGTTAATCAGGAAGTTATAGGACTGCATGATATCTTACATCGTGTCAGATCAGGAGGGAGACAACCTTGTATCCAGAATTTTTTTTTAAAGCAAGGCACTATTGTAATACATCCCCTACTTCTGCAGCCCACCCTTGCCCCCACAGTTAGGTACTGCTGCTACCACAGTAAGTGTTCGCAGAGGCGGTATCTGGAAAACAAGAGCATCAAGTTTCATGGGGGCTGCATAGACACAACTGTCTTCATGGACCCTGAAGAACGTCTTCAGGTCGCTCACACTTGGCCATACTACCACCACACTGTGCTTATTGCGACTGAAGTAAAAAGTGCCTGCACAGCTTTGCTCCCTGCAATATGTCTCCATTCGCACTCAGCAAGGCACTGACGTGAAGACACTAGTTCTTCCTGGAAAACCCAGGGAGAAATTTACACCTCCCCTTCCCTCACACATGCACTTTCTGCCACTGATGTCCTCAGCCCCTATCCTCCCTGACCCCCCCCAGACCTTCCTGGCATGGCACTGGGTGGACACAGGAAAGGGTCTACAGAAGTCAGTTCTCCACCAGGCAGAAAAATAAAGCCTCATTTACTGAAAATAAGAAATTTACAAGGGCAAAGTCAACACAAGAGGAAAGAGAATCAGACCTAGACTTGTGCTTACCTATTTGTGTAAAGACATACATTAGAAAACAGTTTTATGGCAAACTTCTACAGAAGTACAAAATATTATCATATCATTATTACTGTATTCTTTGAAAAGTAACATGAAAAATGTCATTCCTAATACTATCCAGAAGGCCTTTTTTCTTAGAAAAATTTCTCATTTAAGTTAATTTAAAAATAAGAATATCAGCAACGAAAACATGCCCACAGCATTCCCCCAGTGACAGACCTGCTAATGGACATATGAAAGAAGCAATACTGCTGTTGCAGGGAGATGGCCATGACAAATCAGCTTCAGAAATGTCTCTGCAGGTGCTAATTCAAGAGACCTACCTGCTAACCTTCTAACAAGGAAATATAGAGGAAGTGCAAATCCAAGTTATTCAGCGTGTGCATTTGTTTTACTGGAACCAAATTAGAACAGAGGTAAAGACATCCCACCATCACACAGTTATTTGGTACGTGGTGATACCTTTGACATGCAATTTGTCTTTCAAGAGGAGGAAAATACTGTCTGCATTTTAAAACTGTTTAAAAGACTATCTAGTCTGGCATACCTTTGTATTTCCTCCCTGGTCTGAGGTAGCAGAGCTGACAGTAATGTTCCTTGGTGTCACAATCAGGCTGCAATCATCAAGCTGCCCACTTCCAGAGAGGCGAAAATTTACCATGTTGACATATTCTTACTGGCAGTGTAGCTGTTTCATCTCACACAGAAGGAACATACTGTCGTGTTAGGTTTTGACAGGTCTCCAAGAAAAAATGCACTTAGCTGGCAACTTCTATGTAGAGATGCTGCGATATCTAACCCACTTCCCTGAAGACCAACAGAAACATTTTCATTATTATTGGCAATATAATCAGCATGATATGGATTTTCATTATAGCATTTCCTTGTTAGTAGTCTTTTAGAGAAGCTTTGAAACTAAACAGATTGTTTTACTGTTGTCTAATCTCTATCAAGAAATTAGGAACATTGATTTTAAGATCTATAGACTAACACTTTGTCACAATCATTAGTTCCTTTCCATTTGCTGACTGAAACAAGTTTTCATGTTGTTGTTAACTCTGTGGAAGACACTTGCTATTTGAATTCTGAAGTCTAAGGTGTTGCTCTATACGACCCCTTGTTTACATGAGAAAAGTTAAATAAATTCAACCTCCTTTGTCTTCATTCTGGCACTGTTAAAAGGCAGTGATCATTCATTGTTACCACAAACATATTCTTTCTTGGAAAAGAAATGCATCTCTGTTTATCATTAGTAACCAATCTAAACAGTGTGTTGCTATAATTGGGGGATAAATATTTTTCCCTGCTGCATGCCCTGTTCTCACTTGTTTGTTTTTCATGATGCTTTTCTCCAGCTCCTTACCTAACTGTTTGTCCTGAGTTATCCCTGGTGTGATCTCTAACAGGATTTGTTCCATGCTTTACTGTACTGCCCATGTTCTGCTTCTGGTTACTGGAGAAGTCTGATTCTTGGGATTGTGGCTGAAAGAATATATTAGTTATAAAAAATAATAACAATACACAGGCCACATTAAAAATGGTGAACAAACTTTACTAATTTATCTAAAGCAATTGGAAGGGCTTACAGATCACTATTTTGGATAGTAGCTAGGCATAATTATCATCACTTTATGGTGGAAAAGCAGGAACTGCATTGGAGATGTAGGGATCTGCACCAGCATATCTAACAGCTTGGTGGTGGAGCCAGGACCAGAGTTGCCCCAGAGGCATCCTGGAAGGCAGAAATGAGGTGTATATTTGCAGTGACTGCAGAGTATTGGACCCCTTCCTAGATCTCACCATAGTGGGGTGAGATGGTACTCACTGAAATAATCCTGTTAAGATGGTAGCAACCAGATACCCTTTTTTTTTTTACAGTAAAAAATCCTTGTTCATTCAAATAATTGTGGATTAATCATTCCCACCACTAATGTTTTCTACTTGATGCAGTTCCTGTCACACAGGCTTGTAATTACAGTAGGCTAGAACTGAATCTGTGGTACTTTTGCAAGACTATGTACAAAGATAATCTTCATTTTCAGAACCACCCATATTGAGGAAAAACATTACTTCTACATTGTAATGCCAGCTGGAGCACCTAGGTCTTGGTATGCTTCAAACCAGTCAAATTACCTGGGATGGATTTGCCATGCCCCAGAACTGGAGCAAAAGAGCCTGTGGTAGGACAGACATGAGAGTACATTGGTTTGTTGGATTACCAGCACATAGAAACAGAGATCTAACCAGGAAAGAAAACTCTTAGTGGTCTCTGTTTGGGACCTGCACTATCATGAACCTTCAAGTCATCCTGATAAAGCAGTGAAGAGAAAGGATAATTAATGACTTGCAGTTCTAAACTGCAGCTTCTTAACTTGTAAATGCTGCCTGGTACATTCAGCAGTTCAGAGTCAGATTCAAAAATAAAAAAGGTTTAAGTTCTGCAACCCAGAGCATTGCACCATTTTTTAATCACTTGGAATCCAAACTCCTGAATAAATCCCCCAGACTTCCTCTGCAGTGTGCAGAGACCTATAAGGCCCAGCGACAGGTTCCTTCTCTCTGTAGGAACCTGGCTGAGGAAGGACCAGCTTAGTGCCAGCCCTTCAGAAACATCTGCAGGTGGGCACCACGGAGCCCCTCTTCCTGCTCGGGAAGAAAACCAGAAACCACGGTGTGGGGCAGGGCAGTGTTTGTGTACACACACTTTAGCCTTCCCTTAAAAATTAGATGCGCGGGAAGCCAGATATGGGCAAAAGATAGTTTGAGAAACACTATCTTAATACGTTTCAAATATAACCCCCAATGAACCACACTCCACATCCTGGGACTCTTGTATACACTTTAAAAAAATAGTCTGTAGCAAATTTAAATTGCAAATGAAGCTACTCTAATCTTAGCTACCTTAAATACCTTACTACACAAATCCTTCAGGGTGGCAGATGACTAGATTTAGATTTCTTTCAAGTTAGTCTCATGACAATCATTTGTGAGATAATACAACCTCTATTTTTCTGCAGCTCGGAGGCAGGCTTTGGCTGTTCAACACACACTAAAGACACCTTTGTTCCAGCTCCTTAATACCCTGCCCAAAGGAAAGCTCAGCTCCCCCTTGGTTCTCAGTCCAGGGTCTGTGTACCCCTCTGTCAACGAAAGAAAATCTTCAAATCACCAGCAGCATGCAAGGTATTGCTGAGCATATAGCAACAGCATCATCCACCTAGACAATTACAGCATTTCTAATGTCTAAAACAGTTTTGCAAGGCACTTTGAGATTTCCAACATGGGGAAAACACTGCCAAAAACTAAAAAGTATAGCATGCTACTTATTGGTTAATTACCAAACAGTAAAGTTTTTGGGACAATTTCTCAGTAAAACTATATTAAACTCAACTGAAAGAATTTAGGGAAACAGATACTACCCTGTGCTCTAATAGTTTTTTACTTGAGTGTTTGCTATTGCTAAATTTCTTGTGGACGTGTAATTTCAAGTGACGTATTTCAAGCCCACAAATATCGCACCAAAATTGCCAGGAAAAAAGTCCTTTATTAGTTCACATCTCAATAGCTGCAGTGGGATTAAATTGAGGGGAAAAAAATCTAAATTGAACTATTACTACTTTTATTGATGTAAATAATACAGTACTTCAGAACTAAATTCATGCAAGGAAAAGTCAAATCATGATTGTTTTTAGTTTTGCTAGATTGCAACATAAAAAAAATGCTACATCAATGTCAACATCTAGAAATGCAGAGTGAAGATATCTTTCCATTTAAATAGTCTGACAGACAAACCAATATTCCTATTCTTAAAGTAGAACTAGTGGCCTACACACAAAATAACAGTGCTGTTTCCATACATTAGAAATAAAACTGAACTAATGAGCACTTTTAAATAAAATATCCCAGCTATATTGGCATGAGGGACATTTCTAAGAGGACATGGGACTGCTGCCTTAGGACAATTGTCATAGGAGTAAATTACTTTTATACCATTTCCTCCTCCTTCTACTGGTTTTGTCAGGAGAATGAATAAATCTTACATTGCATTCTATACTTGCTGTAGTCTGTCACAGGAATGAATAATCACCAAATTTTAATGCTTCAATACTGTGCATTTTTATTCTCATTATATTCTCCCTTTTTTCTCAATCTTGTGAGAAAAATTATAATAATAAAGAGAAAATAGCAGAACATTTATCCATTTATCCATTCCCTTGACACTCTTAAGATTGTAACCAGAACAGAAAATTATATGAAAATGATTTGTTCTTACACTAAATATAGACACAAGGAAAGAAATAAGTTTAAAATTAATCAGTTCCCTGAAGAATATGAATCCTTGGTCCATCTTCAGTGCCCTAAAATGTACTTCTACATTGAGCATTGTCATCAATTCAAGCTATAGACAGTATTAAACATTGACGTCTGCTACTGTGATGTGGACTGCTGTGAAGTAACACTGCAATTGGACCTGATACTCCATTCTGGTACAATGAGGCATAGAGAAAAGAGAGGCAAAGCACTAGACCTGTGACATTTTTTAACAAAAGTATAGATGTTAAGAAATCTGAGCTCTGCAAGTCTTTGTCTCTAAACCAGAGAGGGACACATTTCTGCTGCATGTGTGGTCTATGTTATATTTAATGCTTTTTAGTCATCTCCTCTTTAAGACAGAATAACAAGCTACAGGTGAATAAATTGATTTTTTCTGGGTACATAATATCTCCACAAAAAGGAAGAAAAAATATATATCTGTTTATAAGGGCAACACCTTACAAATATTATCACATAACTTTCTCTCTCTTTATCTATATATAATGTATATATATATTTACATATGAGTATATAACTGTATCTACGCACACACACACACACACACACACACACATATATATATATAAAGCAATGGTATTCCAAGTATGAGTAGCAGAACAACCTTTTGCAGGCAAGTTTAGGATGAGCTTGCAGCTGAGTATTCTGTAGTAACTGTCTGCCTGTCTTTACCCAGGGATAAATATAAAGAAAATTATCCTGTGTTTCCTGCAGAGTATGAGTATCAGGAGCAGTGGCCATGGTCAAGTTCAAATTGCATCTTTTCCTGATGTGACTAGTTTGTCTAATACTCCCAGGGTCAAGGCTGTCCTGTAAGGCCCTCTACCATCGTGTACTGAATGGCGATTCCTGTCCCAAAGAGATTATAATCTGCATCAGTGAGAAATGGGAGAAGAAACTGAGGCACAAAGAGGAAAGATGACTTGCTAAGGGCATGGAAAAGAGGTCTGTGAAAAAGTAAGAATATGATCGGGGTTTCCTGACTGTCATGCCAGCATCCTTCCTCTTTCCAGGAGACATAACACCTATTCACGAACCTGTAAAGCAAGATAATTTAATGACTGGAGATGACATGAGGATCATTTCTGTGATATCAGTGGAGCACCTGATATTGTAACCACCTTTAGAAAAAACTTTGTACCTCACAAAATTCACCTAAAGAAGTCTAAACATTTTACAAGCTGCACTTAACTCTCTATGGATTCAAGTTCAGATTAGCAGCAGCGTGAATTGAGAGGCTGTAAATGACATCGTGGGACAGAGAAACTCAGATCCCTTGGGTGACGCTGGAGGGAAGTTACAGCCCATTCCTTGTCCTCGTAAATCTGCTTCTGTACTATGCTGATAACATCACATCTTGCTTTCGAGGACTGTTAGTTACTAATAAAGTATATTCATTCTCTTGCCCACAGAATCTTCCATTAGATTCCTAGCTGATGAAAACATGCTCCATAAATGAGAGAATGTGTAAACTAATTCTAGTTATTGTGTTAAGAAACTCATCTTGGTGAGTTCACACTAAAATGAATGTATTTCCTGATTTTAAGGTTATATGACGCCACTTAAATGTGCTAGTTTATCATTTTACTTTTCTCAGATAAACCATGATTCTCCTGGAAGAATCAAAATGAACCTTTGATTTGAATGTTAATAAGCATTAGGATATATCACGCATGATTTCTGGCATCCTCCACATCTCCAATGCATTCTTCTTGCTTAGAAACAGGCAGCTCTTATTGAATTTAGTTTAAAAAGAGAAGTTCCTTCCTGGCATCAAATTGTATCATCTAATCCAGAATCTGAGTTTAGGAAGGTCATAATAAATTCACTCATTTTTGGTCCAAAATGTACCTTTGTGGAGATACAAATAATAATAATAATAATAACAAAGATTGACAAGACACAACT
>VXAL01018407.1:88670-104170 GCA_013399475.1 Chauna torquata
CTGAACTGCCATCCCCCACCAGCTCACTGACACTAATGATAATGATGTCTCAATTCAATGACACTATGATTTTTGGCTAATCCTTGGCCAATCTGCCTAGGTTTTGTTTTGTTTTGTTTTGTTTTGTTTTGTTGGGTTTTTTTTGTTTGTTTGTTTTTGTTTTCTTTAAGGTTTTACACCTTTCCATGCTGTACTTTTCCATTTGAATGCTTAAACTGCTAACAATCCTGTCTCAACAATCCTATTTCTGTCTATAATTTTACCTTTCTGACCTTTCTGCAGAATTTCTCACAGCTCTTTCCCAGCATGAGCCAAGGTTACACAGCAGAGCTGTATGAAAGCTGGTACCTGGAGCATCAAATGCAGGTGCAGAACCCCTGGGTAGGGCTGATGGAGATAGGCAGTTACCCTGGGTGCACAAGGTGTATATTCTTTGCCAGCTTCTGGATCCCCATTTGCTTAACATGCATTCCTAGGAGAAGACAGTCTCCATCTCTCCCAGAGTCAACATAATAACCTCAGCGAGACTGGAACAGAGTGCAGCTCGCTGCCCATTACCAGGTCCAGCTCAGGGTCAGTCATTTGAGCTGTCAAAGTCCCAACAGATCAGGAACTTTTACATATGGAAAAGTTCTTTACTTCTTTTCAAGAACAAAGTAAGATCTACTGCTAGTTCTGGGGCTGGGATTGCGTCTTTTAAGATCTGGATGCTTACACAGGGAGCTTTGATGTCATATTCAAAGCTCTTTTTTTTTTTCCTTCTTTTCTCACAGCGCACTGTACTAGGGAACCAAAGTGCAGCCATACAGCTAACACAATATAGGAAAAGTGGCGAGCTTTTTGCAGTATGATACTTTACAGCTTGTGTTTAATACAGCTATGTGCTCAATCAGCTGTGGCAGAACAAGTCACCAGCCAGATGCTGCCTTCTTCTGCAGGACAGGTGGGACCTGGATGGTCAGTTTTCTGTCTGTCCTACAAGAGATTTATATAGTCCAGGGGTCTCGGCATGTGTGACCGATCATGCACACTCTTCAGTCGTCATGAGTACTTCATTTTTCATGCCTGACCAGAGGAGGGGAGGGGTACCCGTTAATCACTGTCTTGAGCATTGTTTCAGGTGCACATGATGGATAGTTATAATGTTTGCGCTAAAGTTGCTTTTACCAGGCTTGAGCAACATGCTGAAAAAGTGGTCTGAAACAAAGGAAGCACCTAAGCATTTCAATCATGTTATGACTATATGAAGAGAGAGGGAGTGAGCAAACTGGTTACTTTTTGAGCTCCGGTTACTTTTTGCTCAAGAAGTGCATAGACAGCATGAGCCTTTTGAGCACTAGCCATGGTGTCAGGCCACAGCATTTGGCATCACCACTACCTACAGGTTATAATATCAGGAAATAGGGCTGATATTTTATTAAATGTATGAAATATATTTATCAAATATTTTCTCTAACACACCCATGTCTTCAAGAATCTGGCAAATTCCCTTAAAAAAATAGAATCCTATCCTATTGCACAAGTGTTATACATCTTGCGAAGGTGTTGAGTTGTAGTTTGGCACCCAAGACTTTTCAGCCGAAAATATCACATTTTTTATGATGAGTCCTGCATAAAGGACATTTTCATCTGAGGAAAAATGCAAGAACAGTTTGAACTGCTCAACAGAAGTAACATAATTTTCATCCTGCGTTACGGAAAGAAAAGAACCGAATAATAAAGAATGTAAGGGTATTTCATAGTAATCGGAGGCTTTACCATTATGCCTGATTCAACAGACAAGGAGAATTACAAAGATTTCTTGTAGGAGCCATCAGTGTTCCTGTTCTAGCTGTCTGTACTAGCAAACTGAAAGCACACCTTCAGGAAGATACACAATGGATACGACATACTGGTATTAATAAAAAGTTTAAAAAACACATGAAGTTACCTGAAAGAATTATTAGTACTGAAGTATAATGACAATAAATATACAGTTACATACTCCACGAATATATCCAGGGGGAGTGCTGAAGAAGACCTGTTACCATAAAATGATCAAAATGAAGGGTCAATGTTAACACCATAAAATCTAACTAGCTTAGGTTTTTAGAATTTTTATACTGATTGACAAAAATGAGGTATTCCTACTACAGTTCCTCAAAATAGTTACAGTTAAGTAATAGATTTTTCCTGCCAAATCTGCTTTTGCCAGACATGCTACATCTGACAGCAGTGTCTGACAACAGGATTATAGTTTGGAGGACATGAATTTAGGCAATTTGAAATGATATATGTGACTACACGTATGATAGTGAGTGCATATTAACTCCCAATCCAGACTAAAGAATGTTAAAACAATAAAGCAAGTACTGTGGAAGGATGTAGGAAATAAGGAATGTAGGAAAAACTGTTGCATCAGTGTTGCAAAGCCCCATGCAAGAATTTGAGGGGGTAGGACAGACGGTTTTGTGTTAAAATAAAAGCAGTTTCACTCAGACATGTCACAGTCTCATACCCCCATATTCATGAGAACCAACATGGAGGTACCCAGGTGGTTGGTATGCCTGTCCTGGGTGATACAGAAGATGAGGGATGCCAGCTACCGAGTCCTCATCACTTTTCCTGGGCTCTTCTTAGGTTGATGATGACGTGCTGGTTTTGGATGTGATTCTCTGTATTCTTCAGGAGTGGAGTGTAATTCCTGTTCCTCCTGCGTTGCTTGTTAGGATTGACTCATTCTCTTGTCTTCTGATCTAGGTGTCCTGTGAAGCTGCATATAGATGTGCTGAGATCCTAAAGACCTGGTAATACAGGTGTCATAAACACGTGACATTTTTCTGTTGCTCTGTCTGGTACTCCTGTACTGTAGCATTTCCATTCACTCTCCGCTCATACTAGTCTTTATGGCTCTTTATAATTCCTTGCACAGATAATATAATCCCAAAATTATACCAATGAATCATGTGCTGACAGCTCCTGACACCTTGCTAAACAAAAACAAAACACCTGCACAGTTAGAAAACTATGTCAGACTCACTAAAGAACTGCAGGATGAGAAAGAGAAAAAATTGGTTAAAAAAAAAAAAAAAGCCTATCAATATTCTAGAACTTGCCACCCCTTCATGAAAATAACACCGTTCATCTCTGTACGAAGAAACTGTGGTCACCAGCAGCTTTCTTGGGGGGTTGCCCCATGTATTACACGATAGTCATTCTCAGCAGACAACCATTAGAGACAGACAAAGGTGTTTAGGAGATTGGGGAGGAGGAAGGATTGGGAAAGTGCCCAAGAAGACCACAGACAGGCACCAAGTGCAGCAAATTAGCCATGGCACAAGCAGGTATCTGGATCTGCCACCCCCAAAAGCGGCCATGCTGAGGGGCCAGGGACTCCCATTCATCCAAGAGCAATGCAAAGATTAACTGAACATGGTTAGCATAGGTATTTGTTTGGTATTTTATAATGGGGGAATATATTACTGCTTTTTTAAATATTATTATTAATTGTCAGCAGGAAAAGGAAAAGATGGCACCGAGTTTCCCCAGCAGCACGTCTGGGTGCAGCGCAGCAGAGCCCTTGCCGACCGCAACCAAACGCTGATGAAGCCTCATCCCCGGCAGCATCCCCAGCCCTGCGCAGCTCTAAGTGCGGGATGCTATACGGCTCTTAAGCAGTGCCTGCCTCCGGCATGTTCTTGGTCATGCCTGGAAGTTGAATGCCACACTTCTAAGCCCTCTGCCACTTGTGTCCCATCACATGGGAGCATAACTGCACCCTGACGTAAGACTGTCCCCAGCCTCTCCTTGCCCCTGGCTGTGCAGGGGGACCCATGAGACATCCTCAGAAGCCATGTAAGCCATGTAAGACTTGACTGCACAGGAAAAGGATTTGGGCTTGAGCTAAGCAGCTGACCTCTCCAGGGACACCCACCCATTTCTGCTTGGAACACCAGACTGTAAATCTTTGTGTATCTAAGGACATTTTGTCTTTCTAAGAGAAAGAGCAATTTGGCAGCCAGAACACTCCTGTCTTATGTGGAAAATGCAAGTTCAAGTCCCTACGCTAAATCAGGCTGAAGTAAAGATTTGAACCTGATTTTTTTGGGGTGCAAGGTGTTGCTCAGGGCAGTACACTATTGTGTACTCACAGTGGCATTTACACACCTGGTCCCTGGATTGTGGTAAAGGTTACACCCAGCTGAAGCACAGCTCAGGCACAGCCAAAGTCTGAGGCTACACTGATGTGGGGGAGACCCCTCCGGCTCATTGAGGATGCCACTTCTGGAGCTTTGAGTTAAGGTCTCTCTTGAATGATCAATGGGCAGCTCGTTAGCCATGGAGCAGTGCCAACTCACAGATGGTGTTGTACGTACCTGGTAGCAGGATTACAGATGCTTACGGACTGAGAGGCAGCTGGGTACTACTGCTGACAGTGGTACTACATGGAGATACATGCAGGACCTAAGTCTGCTTTATGAATTCAACATATATTTGCCAAGGTCATGGCTGCAGTGCTTTCAAGGTTTTATATTTGTGTGCTTTTCTACCAATAAATTGCTATCATTATTAATGAAGCCATGGGGCACTTAGTTACTCATAATCAGATGTCACAACTCAAACACTGAAAACAACACTCAGAACTCAGTTCAGTAATTCATAGAAAGAATAAGCACAGAAAACAATCAAAAACAAACAAAAAAAACCACCAACAACAAAAAAAGGTGTTGTGCCAAATTCCCTTAGATGATCACAGGGAGGATTAAATAACATTACTTCTCTCACTACTCATCTCATCATAAGGTCAGCTGCATCTAAAGGCTAAGTAAGATGCCTTTCTGTAGCTTTGAGATCTTCAGGGAAGTATGATTGCCGCATCTTATCAGCTTGGAAATGTCAATTGGAGGAAGTGAACCAAACAAGTTAATAAGGTTTATTCTATTTTCAGCATTATCCTAACTTAGAGCAGATCCTTAGGAAACTGTTACAAAGAAACAAAATAATAAATACATTCCACTTCCAGGAATGAGTTATGGTTCTAGTATTAGCTAACTGGGGTAAAAGACGATACTGAACTTCTTCAGTTCATGAACTCCAGAATCAGCCCAAAGCATTGACCTCTGTATTAGTCATTTACTGAGGTTCGTAATGCTAAAAGGTAGTAACATTTTTGTGCCTCAAACTGACACCAGGGGTTTATCATTTGCCCTTTGTGTAGACAGCAGAACCATAACCCCACAGAGACAAGAATAACGCCAAAAACCACAGGATTATTAAGCAGTCCAGGTAATGTTCTTCGTCTTCCTAACTGCAGTGTTTGCACACTAAAACATTTTACAAATTTATTACTGTCACTGTGACTTACTGTTGAGATTTTTAGTGCAAGCACAAAGAAAACAGTGATATTGTGAAAAACAAAGGACTACAGGGTGAAGAACAACTTTTAGTAACAGTTGCTGGCTTTTCACTACACAAATCTCCTAGAGCAACAAAACTAGGAATGAGGATTTCTCTGTGTCTGTTACTGAGTTATGCAGCCTTTCATCTACGTACTAATTCAAATCCAGACTGGTCCAGCATTCTTCTTTCAGCCATACTCAGTTGACTATTGCCCTGCTAAAGTTAAGTGATCACCATCAGCTTGAGCTTGCAATTTTTTTTTTAACTCTTTCTCTTCTTTTGTATTGTCCAGTATAAACCCAGTACTCTGGGACCTTCCAAGACAGCCTCAACACCATAGTGCAAGGCACTTGGTCCAGTGGCAACGAAAGTAACAAAACTGATCAGAAATTACTGCTTTTAAGCAGTAAGTTTGGATGGCCTCCATCTGGCTTCACATATTAAAACTTACCAGCCAAACCAATCTGCTGTTTTCTTTCCCACAGTATGAAGAATATAACCACTATCTGAGGCTTGCAGTGCAATCTTCTACCCATAGTTTCTGCCAGGCATGTAAATGTCAAAGATCTCTCTTCAAATCAAAATGCAACCTTTACTCCCCATACCTACTGTTAAAATACCAGTCTGTGCTCCTGTCATCTCCCTCTTTGACCCATATAATTTTCTCCTTTGTGACATACATAAATCTTCTCTGATGCATCAAAATAATACAAAGCCGTGAAACAGAAGGACAATGTTTGTAAGGAAAGCAACATCTAAACCAATCTACATATAGCTATTGTGTTCCAAAATATGCAGCCTAATGGATATATGCTTTCTAATTGCCTGCAATCATGGATAAATAAAGGGCTACATTACTACAGGCTGGTGAAGAGAAAGTGTGACTTATTATCTCTATTTGGACTGCAAGTCATAAAAGAGTCAGAATAAATTTTGAATCCCTCAGTGCTTGACACTTCCAGAAGATGACAGATACTGGCAAAAGGAGTCCTCAGAGACTATGAATGTGAGAAATTAGCACCGCCTATTAAACACTTTCAAGATATTCTGCAATGGGAACAGATAGACAATGTGTTTATAATTTAGTCAAAAGCATTAGAATGCAGATGCTCTTATAGAATTGGTTTCAAACTCAGTAATCTCCTGTCACCCCTTTTTTTTAAGTTTATTCTCCACATCCTCAGAAGCCTTATGTATTAGAATACATTTTCAAATGGTCTTTAATGTAGATGCCTTTTATACATGTTTGTAATTGCGAAGTCTGTCTGAACAGTCATTGCCATTCTGCGCACAGAGGTGTGCGACAGCACATAACGCTGAGGCATAAAACTCGGCTCCTATACACTGAAAACCCGACCTTAATACTCAGAAGAGTCTTATCAAAAAGTGGGATTCCAGTTGCAGGAACTTTTTGCCTCTCTTTGCTGGGATACACATTTAGGGCTTTATCTGTCAGGGCCTTGAATGCACTGATGCAGGAAAGCAAGCAAGCGTGTGACTAAATTTAAATGGTCTCGCTCACTGTCCTGGTACCATGGATACACTTACAGTTTAGCACGTGATTAAGTGCTTCACAGGATGTCAGCCAAAAAGTTCAGACAGTCTTCAGTCTAAGGGGGAAGTGAAACATCATAAGTACTTCAAGAGTGTATATGTGTGTATGTATAGGTATGCACATACACACGTATCTTTACATACATACATGTCTGTATGGGATTTGTACACATTTATATTATCATAGATTTTAGGTATTTTATCTAATAAGTGCTGAAGTTTGAGCTTTGTTCTGTTCTGATACTGACGAGTTCACATCTGCAGATGAAACAATTGCAGACCATATTTACAGACACTTCTGAAAAGAAGTAACACTGCCCTAATGCATAAAATGTGTGATTTTCCCTACTCCTGCTCTGAAGAAGTGACCAATTCCTAGGAGTGATTAAGCAAAATAGCAAATAGCCCTGTAAGGTAAGCAGCCTCTACCCCATTTGAAATTTAGTATTGGTAAAATTAAATCTTTTGTGATTTAAGATGCCACCAATAAATTTTGAAAATAATGATGGAAATATATATTGAAGCAGTACATATCTGTACAGCTTCCATCACAGTAATCTTTGTATACCTGTACAAATACCTGAGGGGACAATGTAAAGAGGATGGGGCAAAACTGTTCTCAGTGATAGGACAAGGGGTAATGGGTACAAATTGAAACACAGGAAGTTTCATCTCCGTATGAGGGGTCACTTCTTTACTGTGAGGGTGACAGAGCACTGGAACAGGCTGCCCAGAGAGGTGGTGGAGTCTCCTTCTTTGGAGATATTCAAAACCCGCCTGGATGCGGTCCTGTGCGACGTGCTCTAGGTGACCCTGCTTGAGCAGGGGGGTTGGACTAGATGATCTCCGGAGGTCCCTTCCAACGTCAACCGTCCTGTGATTCTGTGATTCTGTATCTCAGCTGGAACATAAGGACAGTCAGCATGGAAAATGTTGAACTTTGTCATTGCAAAAGACTTCTCCTGAGACACTCAGGGCTTTGTGGTTTGGCAGAAAATTCCATACAACTTGACTATTCCAGCTGTAAAATGGGGATGACCACCCCCACTCTCCTTCGTAATATGCCATGAAATCCATGCATGAAAGCTAGTGCTTAAACATCATCCAAAACCCACTAAGTCTATAAAAAAATGCCAATAACTTTGGTGTCTAAGTTTGGATCAGGTGCCTAATACTAAACCTGCTATTACTATTATTTTATTATTTATATGTCTATTATTACTAAGCATACACAAAATATATGTAGCTCCCATATTTCATGTATCTTAGATTTCTATCACCATGGTCACTGGAGCCATTAAGGTGAGATACGTCAGTTTTAATTACATGTATTTACAACTGTATTTCTCAGTTTACACACGACGAGTGATTTTTCTCACCGTATGAATTTTCAGACTGGTAACAGAAGATAAATGCATTTTCCTTTGAAGGTTTGTATAATTTGTGAAACACAAAGGCATTAGGCTGTTATATTTTTCTGAAATCATGGTGTCTTTTGTAACAACAGCTGTGTATTTAGTTCAACAGTGAAACTCAAACTGTTTTTGCTAATGAAAAGGGAGCCAAATAACCAAGTGCTGGAATGAATTGCATGCTATTGAGAGCGGACAGTTGGCTCATTAAATGTGCCCCTCATGAATGATGTCCCTTCCCTTTAGAGTGGCATTGAAATAATCCAGATTTACTTTGTATTTTATGAAGTATTTTTAGAGCCTTTTTTATCACCAAGATAAGATACGGGAAATATATTCCACAAATAAAATACACTTTGTTAACTTGCAACAGCAACACTTCAGCATTTACCAAATAAACGCATGTAGATTTTAGGATAAGTGATTTTCAGTGTAATTATTTATTTGTAGGATCTTCTATGGCCTTAGCCCTTACCACTGGACTGCTGCACACACATCAGAAAATTTATGAAATTTTGGCAATATTGGGAAGAATAATTGCCCTTATGTTTCAGATACAGGTGGAATCATGGCCTCACTGAAAGCCATGGGAAAAATCCAATACATCAATGAGACAATATTTTAGATACAGAATTCTAGCTCAGAAATACTAAATAAATAATACATTCAAGATGAATTGCAACATTTTAATTAGTTCTCACTAGAGTCAGCTGTAACTATGAAAGAGTTTTCTTTTTCCTTTGAAGAATTTAGTTTTATTTCCTTCTCTGATTATCTTCAGCCAGTCTCACCCTCAGCTTCTCTCTGTGTGGCTTAGCTCTTACTCTTTCCTGTTTTCCTTCTCCAGCTTTTGTTCATTTTTAATGGTGTGTTTAAATTTAATTGCTTCTTTCCTCAGATATGCTTCCATAAAAATCTATAGCCATCTCAACTGCTTGCTCATTCTGCGGTAGGACTCTTCAATCTTTGTGTGCAGCAGCTGAGCAGCCTGGGCCTGGCCTAGCAGATTGGCACGGAACTCTGACAAAAAGGTTCTGCAAGATTTGAATCAGTACAAAAAATTCCTCCAGAGCACGTGCTGAGCTGATGAAGAGAAATATAGAGCTGCCTTTTTGAGGCCCCACTACAAGGACTACACAAAAGCATGTTGTAATGAGGGCCCCGGATACACAAAGCATTAATAAATGTGATAACTTGAACGGCTGTCAAGACGTGTATCAATTACTCCAAAACCCCTCTACTCCTTGGATCACTGGAGAATTTGGAGGACCCGGCAGCATTGTAGGGTCATAATGTTTGCTAACAGCTTCCTGGGCTGCACTAGGCAGAGCACTGCTAGCAGATTGATGGAGGTGATCCTTTCACTCTGCTCAACACTGGTGAGACACATCTGGAGATCTGGGTCCAGTCCTGGGCTCCTCAGTACAATAGTGGCATGGAGCTACTGGAGAGACTCCAGCAAAGGGCAACGAGGGTGATAAAGGGTTTGGAGCATCTGGCATATGAGAGGAGATTGAGACAGCTGGGATTGCTCAACTCGGAGAAGAGAAGGGTCAAGCAGGTTCTTAGTGATATGTATAAACATTTTGTTAAAGACGATAGAGCCAGGTTCTTTTCAGAGGCAATGAATGCAAATTGAAATGAAGAAAAAACCATTTAAACATTTTTATTTTATTTTATTTTATTTTACTGCGAGGGTGACTGAACACTGGCACAGGTTGTGCATGGATGTTGTGGAGCATCCTTGAAGATATTTAAAACCTGACTGGGCACCGTGCTTTCCAGTGTCACCCGTTCTGTGATGTGATTCTGTGATTCTCCTCCCCTAGGCAGAGTTTGGGCATACAGCACAGCTCGTCCTTCTGACTTCTTCCCCCTCTTCTGTCAGATACACCGTCTTGAGCCTGACATTAACCTTTTCTCTAATTATCTTCTAATTTCAGCTACCTTCTTTTTCAGGCACCAATCTTAACAATACATATATATATTTTAGGCATGCAAATGTAAGGGACAATTTTATAATACCAGTTTTCTCATTTATGACTAACACAGATTTAGATGGCCAGAACTCCATAAGTAAACAAACTTTATTTCTAATAATGTCTAAAGCTGGTAAAATTAAAAAAGACTGTTTACATGTTCCTATAGATAAACATGCATCCAAATATGGATTAGATCTAGATTTGAAACATATGATTATTCAAGCTTATTATGTTTTAAATCAGTTTTTATTTTCATGAAACTTCTACTTATTACAACCATATGCACAGAAGTCAAGAAAACATCTGACAGCATAGCTTGCAAAAAAAAAGCTGTATTATACAAAACAATGCGTGGATGACAGCTGCTACTCCCCCTTTAAATCTCATTCTGTCATTCTTGTGTTGAATAGTATCCTCTTCTGCTTAATATTCAATACTGATGAAGATAGCATAACCAGGCCCTCTGAAGCTACACTGCTGGTGCTGTATACGTTTTCTTGCTAATGTTGTACAATAATTGATTTTTCTCAAAGAGAACCAACCTAACAAAACACAGTATTCAACTTACCTGTGGAAACACTGATGAATAATGTGAGAACATCTCAATAGTTTACATTAGTACAAAGACAGACTGAAGTTAAGACTGGACTCAGTCTTTAGTTATTCAGAGCTGGAGTGAGTTTGGATGCATTGTTCCAGCAAATATCTACCTCTACAGTATTATGCTTAAAAAAAAAAAAAAAAAAAGGCCTGACAGTGCTCACAATAATCACAGGGAATCCCCGGATTTGCCATTTGCCACTATTGATGGGTAGCTCTCGCATTCCCCTGCAGAGTTCAGCAGGGAAGTCAATCAATGTGTGTTTAACGCTGGCTGGCATGCTCTGCACTCGCTCTTGTGGTTTCGCGCCTCCCGCCTCCTGCCAGCACCAACTCCAGAGCTTCTTTCTGCAGGGCTGGCAGCTGCCTCCATGCTTCTCTGCTCCAGCCAGTGCTGCACAGAGACATCTCTGAAGTCTTGGCAAGAGAACTCAAAGAGATTCCAGCAGCAGAGGAGATCCCCTGCCAGACTAGAGGAGCAAAGGACTGAAGGAAAAGGAATCACTGGGCTATTTAATCCTTTATTTTCATGGCTGTATAAAGTACAGCAGGAAGCATGTGGTGCCAAAGGAAAGAATTCTGTATCAAAAAGTGGCGCAATTCTTTCTGTAAGCCTTTCCCTGCTCTCAGAAAGAAGTAACTTTTGCTTCTTAGAGGGATCAAAAGGAGTCTGCCAGGGGTGACAAAAGAAAGGTAGAAGTTAACCTCATGACATGGCAATAGGATAAACCAGTATGTAGGAAGATTATACTGCAAAGGCCTTCCAGGACTGAGAAGAAAATTGTCTTTGGTTCAGCAAAAGAGGAAGTGTAACACCAGAGGATTAAGAAGTGAGGGAAAACAGCAAAAATGACAAACCAGAGAAAAGCACCTTAGCAGCAGCACTTTGAATAAACAAAGCTGCAGGGGTCACAGCAAGAGAGAAGAATAACTGTCAGGACATGACTTCAGGTAATACAGTCAGAAGGGAATTGCTAGGCCTAGGAACTGCTGTGCTAGATGCAGTAAGACTTCAACACCACCAGGTGGGAATAAAAAGAGAGGGAAGATAACGAAAACATGAGTGGGAGGACAACATCCAAAGCCATGTGTGTTGAGAAGGGCAGCCAGAGACAATGTACAGACAGTCAAGAAGAAAAAAACACAGACAGAAACCTATCACAATCTCAGCAGCAGAAAAGGAGGACTCGTCAATAAAGATTTAAGAAGCAGAAGTGAAGAATCAGGAAAGGAAGCTTTTTTTAAAAAGCTAGTGATTATTGGATTTGGGAAGAGGAATGAGAGTTTCAAAAGCAGTCTGTCAACCTAAGAGACAACAATGAAACACAGGCCTTCATGTCTGAGATGCTAACTAGAGATACCAATGTGAGCAGCTTCAGCTGACGGAGGAAGGATGAGACATACTAAAGGAGATGTAGGATATAATTAGAGCAGGTTTGGACAGCATGTTTGGAGAGCTTAGAGATGGCAGGAATACAAACAGAGCGATAGTTACAGGAAGGGAATCCAACCAGTGCTTTCATGATAGGGGAGGTCTGTGACCAACTACATTTATTTGAGAGTAAACTTAGGGACTTCAAGAAACAGAAGGGAAAAAATGAAACAGGATAAAGCAGATACACATGATAGGAAGGGAGGGGATAAAGAGAGAGGAAGGAAGAGAAAGGATGAAGTCAACATTTCTGTGACAGCAGACTGGGAAGTGAATGTGGAAAAGTTAATGATAGAAGTAACTCATGCCGTATTTTAACTGCCTCTTTTCTCTGCAGAGGCAAATGAGGTGTCTGTGGTAAAGCCTGCTTTCTGATGGGGAGCTTGAAGAAAGAGAAATGAAGACCAAATAAAGCAAGTCACGGCTTTTGTAAGAGAAAAACTGGATGGATCTGAGCAAAGTGACAAGGCGAGGACACATAGACAGCTAAAACGTCAGATTAAGTATCACCAAGGAAAAGTAGCTCAAGGGTGAACATGTTGGTGTAGAAGTGATAAGCATGGCCCCACAGTCAATGTCTTATCAGTAATCAGAGTTAGCATTTCTCATTACAGCTGAAGTCCAAAAATTGATTGGAAAGCTTCTTAGATCAGTGTGGTCATGTAATAAACAAATGGCTCTCATGAGAAGATGGACTGAGTTGGAGCAATAAAACAAATCCCCCCTTCAGGGTGCAGCCTTGCTCTGCTGATTATCTTGTAACTTTTTCCTGTCCAGAAAGTGCACTTTATTTTCTATTTCCAGTCTCATGCATGCCTGCTTAGCCTTGTGCTCAGAATTTACAAAGCTTTAGTCTGTCAGCTCTGGGAGTTTGCTGTCTTTCCTCTGAATATTAGTTACATAATAGCTGGAGCTAAGCAATCAAAGTGGTGATAGGTCGAAAGGAAGATTTGCCTGAGGTGATGCAGGAAGCTGATGGCAGAGCTTGAAGCTGAATACACATTTCTCTGCTATTCAGACAGCACAAAACCCACTAGAGTCTCCTTCACTGTTTAGATTTTGTTGGCATTTTTTCAAAGCAGCCTTGTTTCTGAAGCCAAAGCTAAGAAATGCAATGGCATTGAAAGAGCTAATAAGCCAGAGATATATCCCCAAATGGTACTGCTTTCTAATTCTCAATGGTACTGCCATGCTATTACTAATAAATGGCATATCTAACAACCAATATTTTCCACAACATTCCTACTGTACCTCTCCATGTCAACTGCTTTTAAACTAGTACATCTGTTGAGAAGAGGGGAGAGAGAGTAAGATAATTTTGTTAGGTCCAGTCTTCGCCCTGGATTTTACCCTCCTCACCTTCAAAATATGCAAATCCAAAGATGCCATAACTCGTTGGTACTCACTTTTCTAGTTACAACACATGGACTTGAAAGCCATTGTTCATCCCCCTCGCATCTCTTTTGCGGGACTAAAATGACAGCTATTGAAAATTTTGGTTGGTAAGTGCTGGCGACAGCAAATACAACACTGAAATTTACAGGGATGACTTAAACATTTTAGACGTACAGAACACTGTAACATTTACCTGCCAACAATGCAGGATGCAGTAAACATGCCAAGCGGGGAACTAAGAGAGCCAAGACTCCAAGGCCCCTCTCTGAGATGACAGCAGTGATTAAGGTGACACCTACCTCCTGTACTTCACTTTGCTGCTCTCCAGATTCAGTAGGGGTTAGACTTTTCCGTGATTCATTAAGGAATGGGCCAGGAATTGTAACATTACTCTCCTCCATGACGATACCTTTTTCTCAGAAATTATTATCACAGCGTCTAGGTGCTCCTGCTTATAATGAGTAAATTTTCATACCACTTGATATAAAGAGAGCACAAAAAGACTGTTCTGTCCCTAGAAGTTCATAACACCTGATAGATCAAGACAGATGGGGAAAGGAAGAGCAGTAACAAAGTAATTATGGTCAGCACAATAGTAATGTCCCAGCAGAGATTTACAAAGTTTTTGTAAGCACGAATAATGGTTGCTCAAGCGGAACTGCAGTGAAATTATATGAGGCAGAGGCCAAGCTGTATGTATGTTGAACAATCTATCTGAGTTTCTACTGCTGTTTAAGAAGCTCATCAGAGATTGTTTCTTTAAAGAGAAATGATTACAGTAGCTGTTTTCTTATACAAGTATAGGGAAACAGTGTGACAACATGGGTTATCATGAACTAATATTTGACACAATGAATTAGAAATTCTTCCTTGCTTTTACCTCTGTATTGGTTGCTTCTGGTTATTTCTGGGCTCGTTCCAAGGACGCACACACTTCAAAATTATAATTATTTACAGGTGTTTTACACAAACATAAGCACACACATTTTCCACTAAAAAAAAAAAAAGGAAAACAAAAATTTGAGCTTTGATTAGGAACTAGCTAGGTACGCCACCGTGGCATTTACAATAAAGACATTTTAGCCCTGGTCTACGCAGCAGAAGGATATTATGGTGTGACACAGTACTTCTACAAGCAGCTTTGTCTAAAGCAGAAATCAGAAAAAAAAAAAGTTAGGAAAAGTTTGACTTGGATTTTGCGGGTGATCTCAGGTAATTGCCTGATTACACTTGACTTCTCTATGTCTTTTTTGTTGTAGAAGGCACCCAGCTGCTCTGCACCCCGTAAAACCGCCTTAACGCCCGCGGGCAGGGATTTGTTACGATGGCACCAACCAGTGCCTGTCAGCAGCGTCGCACCAGAACCTAAAACCGAGGTGAAGTGGGCAGCGGCTGCGGCCAAACTGAAGGCACCTCCCGCTATTTAATCATTTTCAGGGAGAAAGGCCGACAACCAGCCCAAGCGCATTTTCCTACTGCCGAAACGCGGGCGCGCAGCAGGCTCATCCGCCACAGGCTCGCGAGGATGAGGCCTGTCACGACATCAGCCACTACCGCCGCGGCTCTCACAGGAGGCCGGCCTCAGGCGGCGGCGGGCACCCCTCGCCGCCGGCGCTTCCCGCTCAAGCAGGCGCGTTGAGGCGGCGGTGCCGTGCCGCGGCCCGAGACACCCGGGGAAGGGGAACCGGGCTCGGCGCGGGATTCAGGCCGCGCCGCGGCGCTGCGTGCCGGCAGGGGAGGCGGCCC
>VXAL01018407.1:104260-126735 GCA_013399475.1 Chauna torquata
AGGCGGGGGTGGCTGAGCGCCGCCGAGGGGGCCGGGGGGGGAAGGCAGCGCCGTCGGCTGGTCCCGCGCCGGTGAACCGCAGGGTCCCGCTGGGAGTAGCCCAAGACCTACCTGTTCCTGCGGGAACAGCTGCGGCGGGGGGGTCGGTCCCAGTCAGAGGCGCTCGCCCCGAGTACCGGTGGGTTCAGGTGTCTTCTGTTTACGCCAGCACACTCTCCCGAAGGTGCTTGTGTGGCCCGGGGCAAACTGCCTGCGTTTTCTTTCCCTCAGCTTCTTTGCAGTTGCCTCAAACCGGTTCTTCTGCAGTTGGTGCAAACAGAAAGGATATTTGTCCTAGAGCGAGCATATGCATAGGGAGCTTACGCGGAAGAGGGACCGATGACTAAATCCACGACCTCTTGAGCGTATACCAGTCATCCTGCACACACACACCCTGAGGCTGCGTAGACCAGCAGTATGTGCTGGCCACCCGGTCCTGAAAATCTAGTGAAAAGGCCCCCGTAGCACAGCGAGAAGTCAGCTGGCACTGCCCATTACAGATGGGAGAGAACATTCTGACCTGGCCTTGTGATAAGGCTTGAAAGATTTGTTTCCACCAGATGGAAAAGGAAGTGAAAAGAGTTGCAAACCCACTATGGCTGTCTCATGATATTAAGTCATTTATTTGTCTAATTGCTTGTGAAGATAAAACCTGTATGTCCTAACTCTCGTGCAGATGTTTGCAATACAACAATCACATTGGTTGGCTTTTGGAAGGGGAATCCAAGGGGGAAGGAAAGGAAATCCTGTCACGTTCCTTTTGTTTTCCTTGTAGATGCTGCTGAAGTACCTGCTTTCCACCACTTTCCTCATTTAACTTCCCTGTGGGATCGGCAGCATGTCTTCTACCGGGAGCACCTCAAAACTTTTCCTGGTCTTCACTTCATTGCTGCTGGTGCTGCCAGTGGTTGAAGCCATGGATGCAGGAGACGCAATTGCTTTCCTGCTAGGCCTTGCTGTCAGTGTCATTGGATTCTGTGCCTGCCTTGGCTTGTATGCCAGGAAAAGAAATGGACAGCAGTGATTTCAAGAAGATGCTCAAATAAAGTGTATTTCCAAACACTGCTTGGGGCTGAGGTCTGGGATTTAAAACTGCTTCAGTTATGGCTAACTTTCAAAAACTTGTAGTAGATAATTCTGCAAACCCCTTTTACTGTGCAATACAACAGCTCAAGACTATACCCAGTAGAAGAGATTTGTAGGTTCTGTCCTCATGGCAATAAGATGATTTTAAATTGCTTGTGATTAAATACTGCCTTAGAGAAGGGTAAGAACTGTTTGAATGGGGAAGGAAAACCATAGAGTGCTTCACAGTAAATGACTGTAAATGGAATGTGTGAGGGAGACCTTCCGCAAGTTCCGCAGTTTTGGTTTCAGGGGTTGATCAAGTGGAAGCATACATAAGTCTTCCAGTCAGGATTACAGAGCTTTGGAAATACCTCTAACGAGATAACTAGTGAGCAGACTGCTTTGACATGTGTGCGTGTGCTCATGTTCTTTGTAATGACAGTTAGCACCTAACAGCTCACGTCTGCTGTCACAGGGATGAGATTTGGGAGAACTAAGAAAACATGGAAAACTTTATTCTACTGTATCTTTATTTTAGAATGTGCCTCTTCTGTAGCCTGTGTTCTTGTTACCAGAATGGGACCGTTATTTTTCT
Source organism: Chauna torquata (assembly GCA_013399475.1). Classification (NCBI taxonomy): domain Eukaryota; kingdom Metazoa; phylum Chordata; class Aves; order Anseriformes; family Anhimidae; genus Chauna; species Chauna torquata. The sequence goes on from VXAL01018407.1 coordinate 105,963, forward strand.
TTAACGTGAATTCTGCATGTAAAGCTATGTAAATCAAATAAGGGGTATGTTTTTTTGTCACATGTTTATTTTTTGCGCTTAGCTTTCCTTTAAGCACACCAGTTTTAAGCATTTTTTTTTTTCCATTTGGTCTTTGTTCTTTTTTTTTTTTTTTCCAGAAATGAAGATTTAGCTATTTTACTGAGGAATTATGTGTAGTGTTTCTGCATTAGGGGGTTATTAGAATTATATCAAGACAATTGTGTGCATTTCTTTTGCTGTATGGAAACAACTTGTTTTGTTAAAATCCTCGTTTTAGTCAACAGATCTGTTGTCCTTGAGTGTCATCCTCACAACAAACCTGGTGTTGGTAGGTAAAGATTTAGACTTCTTATCTAATTGATATAGAGTTCCATGGAAGAATAGGACAAAAACAAAGTAAAAAGTCCTGATGCAAAATTCTGTTCATGCTCAGTCGAATTGTGTGTTATATGGTTGAAAGAATGTACTGAGTAGCATATCTAGAACCCATTTCTTTGAGTAGCAAAGGGGAAATGACACAGTCAAGAACTGTCTGCCACAAATCCCTCTGGCTTATTAGGATGTTCTAGCTGTCAGCTTGATACAAGGAGCACAATCCATAGAAGCAAATAAATAGCAGCAGAATAAGCAGCATAGGAAGGTAAACTCTCCACAGTTCACAGAATTTCATTCTGATATTGTGCTCTGGGCACTGCCACTCTTGCTAGAAATCTTGGCTTTTGGAGCTGGGGAAAAAGGTTAAATGTGATGCAAAGTTATATATCAAAATACTGTTCCTCCCCTTTCTGTGTAAGCGTCTCTGTTCAGTAGAGCACAAAGCAATGGCTGGAAGAATTGTCAAGTAGGTCTTACAAAAGTAATTGGAGGGGCAGATCATGTTCTACAAATTCTAAGATTTCTATATTCTGTATGCCATTTGTGGCTGTTCTGACTTTTCTCTCCAGCTTCTGAGGAGACAGAAGCCTTGGTTTTTTTTCAGTCTTGCAATTTGTGTCTATCTCTGTCTCATGGTAGATAGAGGGAGGAAGGTAAAATTAAAGCTTCCAAAATTTCATGGGGTTGAAACTGTAGGACTCAATCCAGCAAGCCGCAACAATGTTGGTTTCTGTTCTCAAGGTACAGGAATAATAATGGTCACAAAGTTGCTCTGGTGAAATGTAAGCCTTACCAAGTAGCTCTTCTTGAACCCCTGTTGTGGCTTCCAAACGTCTCAATGGGATGTGGTACACCATTCTCATACGTACAAATGAAATTTACAGCCCTATAAGGAGCTTTGCATAGTAGTGTCAGCTTCAAAGGATGTCCTGCAGCAGTAGATGGTCCAGAATGTGATTTTTCAACTGGGTGGATGCAAGCACACGTCATGTGTGATATTCTGTGTTCCAGCTTGGCTAAATCATTATTGCCCTTTAAAAACAAAAACAACAACAAAAAAAAACCACCCAACAACTCAATTCGCTTTGTATTTCCCAAAATTTGAAATCTGCCAATTTTTCAATAGAATATTAAATAATGCTCTTTCAACAGAATAAATTTTATCACAAGCAGCTTTTCTCAGACTCCTTTCTCTCCACTTTGGAAAAGATCTCTGGCAATAGTTTCACAGGCTTGTGCAACAGTTTCACTGCAGAACAAAATCTTAGCAGAATAGTTAGTGTCAGGCTATAGGGATATGAGGAACTGCGTTGTTTGCCTGAAGCTGGATGTACTTCAACGAAGGGTGTTTGCGCAACGTAATGGCCTTGTTTCCTGGGCTCTGGCAAAACTTTATTGTTGGAGACTTGCATTTATCAATGACTTGAGTGTAAAATTGTACATCTCTGTTTTTCTTCTGTTTTAATAAACTTTCACGTATGATTTGTTATCAGCTTGATGAAGTAATTTTTTTGAAAAGGAAAATAGGGATGACAGAAATGACTGAAAGTGCTGCAATTCCTTATATTAAATATTTTCTTATACACTTTTGCTTATGTTAGGTGATTTTACAAACTTTGGTGGTGTAAGACATCTTTTCTGTTTTGTACAAATTGCGTACTTATCTTTGTCCTGTTATTGGTATACATAAAAATTATCTCATTTCAATATTAGTTACTTGAGTGCACTTCAACGGGGCTGGTCCTCTTACTTTGAATCTGACAGCTTGCAATTGTGAAGAAGCCTGTTCCTCTGCTACAAGGGAAACTTGAAGCATTTATTTTTGCTTTAGACTACAAATTTTCAACATTACTATTATGTAGTTGCTTTATAGCAGAAAAGCCACTTATGGCAGTTTTCTAGCTGGAGACCTAAAGCACATAAAGGACCATTTTCATTTTATTTCTAAAGAAAAATTGTTCTAATGCTTTGTAGTTATTTGAATGATACATTTTTTAGACTTCAAAAGAGGTTGTTTTTATCCCAGCATTTTATGAAAACAGGGTTCTAGTTCTTTTGGGACTTCAGCTCAGTGCACAAAGCAGTTTGTGCACTAAGCTGATACCACTAGTGGCTGTCTTCAGAGCAGAAAGTGAAAACAGCCTGACAACGCCCACCTCTTAACAAACACAACCTACCCTCTCATTAGTGCAAGAAAGTTGTAAGTCAGGAACGTGTAGCTTTTGACTGCTGTGATTTCCATCTGCCTTAACTGTAGCATAGCTCAAAACCAGCCATCCCACAAACATTTAACAGCCAGCGTACAGTCCCTTTGTGAATGGGCAGACGTCCTTCGTTGCTCGTTGCGTACCTTCAAGTGCTGCACAACAGCTGGGCATTGCCATTCTGCTGCATACAGCAGTACCTGAGAAAGGAACGCAAACACTGCATCCAGCTCCTAAGGCCCTTGCCTCTCTGGGTGTATTAAAGCTGATAAAACACTGCTGATAAAACCCTTTCTCCCACCTGCTGCTGGTGGTGATGCTGCTGTAATACTATAGTGAGAGTCAGCAATTCTGTGGCATCTTCCATCTAAGAACCCTTATATGCTTATAGATATTGGTGTTTGCATACCCATCGTATCCTTTTATGAGTGAGAAAAGTGGAAGGAGAGTTAGCGACTTGACCGTGGTGTCACAGGAAGCATGCAGCATCGAGTGATCTGAAGTCAACAGAAAGTGGGGTTTGTTCACCAGATTAGAAAAATAAGACCACTATTCAGAATCAAATGCAGCAAAACATATAGGGCGAGCTTTGATGTGACTAAAGTTGCACAGCACCCAAAACACTTAATTCCCAGTGCAAGTGTTCTTCAAAACTTCTAAGGGACAAGTTTTTAATGTGTTAGATAAAGACTGATAAAGAAACCACACAACCAGCTGTAAAACTATGAAAATTTTCAGTTCATGTGAATAGGCAATAGCACCCAAATATTACATTTCCAATATTCAGAAAGAAAGCTTTCCAGCAAGCAAGCTGGAATGTACATACCAAGTTATGGTATTGTAACTATTGAACTAAAAAAAAAAAAGAGCAATGAAATTATATAGATATTCAAAACTTTTCCAGATGTTGCACTGGTCTCCTCAGCTCCCACACACACGAAAATATGTGGGAGGCTCTACCAAATTACGGTGCAGGCACAATAGGCAGCTAGCATAGCCTTTGGTTTCTGGATCATTCATCTCATCAGATCAGAACTGAAATTTTCATGAGAAAAGCAAAACAAAACAGCCCAGTAGAGTGCTAAGCAGAGAGAACAAGCTCTTGATGTAAGTGAAGACCTGAAAGGGAGGTGGCCTCTAGCAGACCTAGGAGCTGCAACCATTAGAGGCAGGGAAGAAAGCATCCTGTCCCAAGACAGGCAATCGCAGAAAACTAGGCCTTGCTGCTGGGTTGTGTTGAAGTTTGCCTTCTACTTGAGCTTCCCTGTATTGGCTGTGTTCCTCCTCACTAGTCTTTGTCTTGGAGATTTTAACTGGAAACAACATTTCTGGCAGCTTTCCCACCTGCCATTCATTTGAGGCACTAAAACGTTTGTGCACACCTTCATACCATTACTTTGCAAATACAAGAGCTTGAAAATTACCTTTTCTATCTGAATGGGGTCAAAATTATGCACAGCAACATAGTTCTCTAAAATTTATGATATGTTGTTCTCTAAAATTTAGTATACGTTGTGGTTTAACCTGGCAGGCAGCTACGCACCACACAGCTGTTTGCTCACCCTCCCCTCACCCCGCTGTGGGATGGGGGAGAAAATCGGAAGAAAAAAAGTGAAAGCTTATGGGCTGAGATGAAGACAGTTTAATAGGACAGAAAAGCAAGGGAAAATAATAATAGTAGTAATGATAACAATAATAATAATAATAAAAAGATTATACAAAGCAAGTGATGCACAATGCAATTGCTCGCCACCCACTGACCGATGCCCAGCCCGTCCCCGAGCAGCGGCCCCCTTCACCCCAGCCAGCCACCCCAATTTTATTGTCCAGCATGATGCCACATGGTACGGGACATCCCTTTGGTCAGTCTGGGTCAGCTGTCCTGGTCCTGTCCCCTCCCAGCTCCTTGTGCACCCCCAGCCCCCTCGCTGGCAGGGCAGCACGAGAAGCTGAAAAGTCCTTGGCTCTGTGTAAATACTGCTCTGCAGCAACCAAAAACATCACCACTATTTTCACCAAAAATCCAAAACACAGCATTGTGTGAGCCGCTATGAAGAAAATTAACTCTGTCCTGGCCAAAACCATGACAGAGGGTTCTGTCTTTTTCTGTTGTTCTGTTTGTGCAGCTCTTTACTCATATTGCTATGATACAAAGAATAAATGATACAACAGCATTTCCCTTCCCTACCCTCACAGGAAAGCAGCAGTCTTAAAACATGACCAATTTTAATCCTAGCACAATTAAAGTGAAGAAAACTGTCATTTTTATCAAAATGTGTTCACTTTCTATTTCACAAATTACCTGTGAAACCAAAATGTCTTCAGTTAATTCTAGAACTGTTCAAGGACATTTTCTGCCAACATTTTTCAGAACTCAGCTGGCTATGGAAATTATGTGGTAAATACCTGCACTTAATTCTCAGACTTTAACCTAACATGATCTAGCTGCGATTGTTCATAAGTCACATGGTAGCAGTTTTAAAATGTATTTGAATCTACTCAAATGATCTGGAGTATTAGCTGAAGCTGTCTTGACTCATTTTTCCTCGAAACATGCATTTATTTCAGTGTCTTCATGAATAGCAAGGAACAATTATGCCTCGTTAAAGTTTGAGCTTTTAAGACAGGTCATTTGCGGTCAACTTCCAAAAGTCTACCTGAGATTTAGAGAGTTTATAGTGTTTATAGACTATAGTCTATATCTATCAAAAAATAAATGTCCTTTTTTCATAAAAAGTAGTATCTCAATGGGCCTTACACAAGTCACTTTTCATTTCTTCACAAAAATTAAAGATGTTGATCATATATCCAGAGCAGTTGCCAATAAGAAACCACTACTCAGCAATAAATGTCACAGTCATGTTTTTCATTCTATTGTATTTGCAGAAAGAAAACATAAATCCCAGAAACAATTGTACATTAAAAATAGGCAGAAAGTGCTTTCCCAAGAACAAGTCAGTGTTATTTAGTAATAGCTATGGCCCTGGAGAAAAACTCGGTAAAGTCAGCTCAAAAAATTTTATTTTCTTAAAATTAAATCAAGCTGTCTTAAAGGGGTGATCAAACTGCGTCTTTTGAACCCCATACAACTTTGTCACAGCCATCTCTCACACCAGGGTTATGGCAGCAGGCTGTCATGATGCAAGGGATAGCGGATAACCTCAGGGATGCTGGATAACCTCAAATCCTGCCTGGGATGTGACGCAGCAGGGTGTCCCTAGGTTCCAAATGCACAGCCAGGCCACCGCTACCTTCTCTCTAGAGGAGTCATCTCCTGCTATGACAAATGCCAGATAGAGGATCAGGTATTTGTTTAGACACTCTCAGTTATAGCTGTGTGGCTTATGACAGTCTTTAACCATCTCCCATGCCAGATTTCAGGTTTCAAAATTCAGTATTGAATGTTACCCTTTATTTTTAAAACCCCTGTATATAAACTTTTAAAATACAGACTGTATGTGTGTTAGGTCTGTGCTTGGATTTGAGAGAAGTAGGAAAGCAGAGGTCACTGTCGGAACCTAAGGGTGGCTGAAAGGATACCTCTGAATTGCCCATCCTCAAAAAGGGGAAAAAAAAAAATCATTTCTGGGAAGAGACCAAGCCAGGAAATGGACTAGGTGACCTCCAGAGCTCCTTTCCAACCTAATTTACTGTATAATTCTATGAGATCTTAGTTGTAAATGGGATGCATAAGCAGCAACTCAATTCACTCATATCTTTATGGCAAACAAGGATATATTTGTGGTGAACAAATCTAATCACAGTGTGAGCCCATAGGGAATCTGACCGCAAAAGCTGTGAGGCTGTTCAGTCATCATGTAAGACCACAGGGAAACCAGATGTACCACGATTCTCCCACTGTGTCTAGTGAAACTCAATCCCTGAGGCATTAAAAGGTTGTGGAAAAAAGGGAGCAAATATAGCATATGTACAGTAATCCTCTTTTCGGAGTAGAATTTTTAGAGATGGGTTTATGGGGCTAGTACTGTACTCCAAACAGAATTCAGTGCTTCAGTTCAAAGCCTCAAATGCGAATTACCGCAACTCCTGACAAAATCAGCGTTTTGAAAATATTAAGATTTGACAGCCTGAATAAAAGACTGTGTTGCACATGGTGTTCACTTTGCATCAGTGGGAGCTTTGGAAAAGGTCAAAGTCAAAACGCAGGTTTGGATGCAGTAGCTTCATCGACAGGATGGAGGGCTCCCTGTCATTTGACCAGTAGTGCACCTTGCACCAGATGGTGCTCACAGGGGAACTACAGCCACATTAGGCTCCATCCCCATCTCATTCCTTAGGAAAATATTAGCTGAATTGTTTATTTGAATAACTGAATGCCAAATTTTCATCTGGTCAAAAAGCAGCCTGAAGTTGCTGAAATCAGTACAGTCATCCTGATTTAAATTCATTTTGAACAGGAATCACAAGAGGCTTCATTCTGACCTTGCACCAGCCCTTACACTTCTGTGGAATGCAGTAGAATTATTCTTGATTTCCATTTATGTGAAAATCTAAATTGGTTCTTAAAATAGATGCTGTCTTTTTTTTTTTTCTCTCAGTCCGCTACCAGTAAATTATTTGACCTACATCTTAATACATATTGGAAAAAATGTTCTCCCCACTTCTATTCTACAAATACATTTCAGAACTCATATATTCAACTTACACTCTACTGGCTTTCCCCCCATAAGATTTATCACCCAAGGAAAAGGAAAATCCACAGGACAGCCCACTCTCAAGGACACCAGACTAATATAAAGTGCCTATTCACACAGTTCTAATGCATGTGGGCTGCACACATCTGAAGTACACCAGCTTACATTTGTCTTGCTTTCTTCTGTCATTTCAGTAATAAGAAAAACCAGTTCTGTGTCTGTCAAACTTTCTCAAGAACTCCCTTCGCCTAGTCTGCATGATGTTCTCTGTATTGAATGAGAAGCACTTTGTAAATTTTCTTTTCCTATCCAGAAGCAGCAATGAAATCCCAGTTAAAAATAAATAAATAATAAAAAAGGTAAATTATTATACCTATAAGTTAGAAATGTAAAGCACTCGAAATCTGAACTTTCATGAGTTTTGCCAGAAGTTTCTTTGCCTAACTCCCAATACACTTAATAGGAATTAACCGTGAAAATCTCTTCTACTTCCAAAGGAGTACTGACCTTCCAGTATCGAATGTACAGCATGTGATCACTTTATGCACACTACCAAAATAAATTAAGTGTATTTTAAGTGACTTCCCAATAATCTGAAACTGGCCATACATACTAGTTGTCAGATTGCTGCCTTAATATACCACAATGCCAACTGTCTTAACGCAGAACAAAAATTGCCATATTTATGGCAAATTACAAGCTTTGCAAAGCAAATGTCATAGAAGCAAGGTGAAGAGGCACTGACAGACGCACTTTAAATACCTCCTCTTTCACGTAGTAGCAGCTGAGCTGTTTGTTCAGTAAGAATTCCATGTCCTCTTACAGGACTGGGCTTTTGTTTTTTCATTATTTGGTGTGGAAAGAACACTTTGCTTTTCTCCTGTGTTTGCAACAGCTACACTCTTACTTCTCAAGAAATAAATGCTAAGGGAGTAAACTTCATGAGTGAAAGATTGTTTTTTTTCCCTTGCTGAACCACTTGATCCCTGCCACCTGCTTACAGTAACTATTTCTGGTCTCATTACCAAGACTGAGAAATGTGCAGCTTATATGGAACTGGGACATTTGCAAAGAGTTTTATAAGTACATATGTTTCTCTAAACTTACCACAGAAATAATAAAAGCCCATAAACTACACTGGTTCAAATAGTTCCTTCTAAGATTTACACACTAAACAGACCAGAACAAATCTTTCACCATCCCCTGGTACAAGCACTTCAGAAATTCTTTCCTAAAACTGCTATATAATACTGTTTTATTCACATTACAGCATACCTAAGACTTAAGCCATACTGCTGATTCAAAGTCTGCTAGACTTGCATCCCTTTCTTCATTTTAGCACTTGGAAACCCAACATTAAAATCTCAACATATTCTTAGTACTAGTAATTATTCACCCTCTTACTCTTTCTTCTATCATTCAATTTCAGAAACCTCAAAGCATGATTTAATGTGTAAGTTTTTTTTACATTAGAAAGAAGCGTTTAGCATTATTTTCTGATTTGAAATGTCTTACTCTATCTGTTCATTAGGAGCCATATTTGAATCTGTATCCCCAGTTTAGCAGATATTTAGGTAAAGGTAAAGGGTTTAAAAGTTGAACACCAACCTCACCTTAAAATAGTTTTGGTATAAGTAGGATTATAATTGTACTCCAAGACTGCAAAGTGAAGCAGAAGTCTGAAAGTTTCATAACTAAGACTGTAACTTTAGCTCTCTCCAGCTTCTCACTGTATCTACCGAAGGCTATACCAGCTCCATTATCTATCCAGGCTCACCTGAACTGGTGAAAGTACCTTTAAATCAAGCCTTGCAATTCTACTAATTCTATGTTCTCAGTTGCCTCTGGCTGCTTGTGACAGCAGAAAAAAACTTCTTACATTCCTGCAACAAGCTTTTTCTTCTAATTTCTGTCTTAATCCAGAATGGCCATTAAGTTACCCTCCCCTTTTTAACTTTTCCTTCTCTTTCAGCATCAGATTTTCCCATGATGTGTCTATGTTTCAGTAACTAACCCACTTTGGCACATAAATCATTCTGAGTAATTGCCAGCTCTTTTTGTCTGAGAGTCTTCCACTCGATTTCAGGTTGTCAGCATTTCATTATTTTCCATGGTTGGCCTCATGGCAATGTCCTTTGAAAATTCAAGACACTAAAAATCTTAGGAAAAAGGAGAGAAAAAACTGTTTCCTTTTCAGTCTTGAGTATGCAGGTTGAAACAGATATATCTTGAGAACCCATGATATCAAAGAGAATTCATAAGTTTTACATAAATTCCTCAAATTGCCACAGTTTTGTTACGCATGCATATTTATGAGATATTATACATAATGGAGATATACAGTATACCAAGTAAATGTTCTGTTAGCATTTGAAGCATAACATTAATACCAAACTTGCAATGCAGCACAGAATTACCCAACAGGTACGTTTTCCTTGGCTGCCTGTCCTGTACTGTGAGGAACTGGTATGTTCACTCATCAAAGGAGTGCGTTTATGTCCAGGCACATATCCCAAATTAAGAAAAACATCACTAATATTCAGATCTCTTACTTCCATGTTTTATTTTAATAATGGACAGTGAATAAGTTCACTGAAGTTTAACAAAATTATGTAGTGAGGAAATGCAACAGCTTCAGACGTGATTTAGATATCTAAAACATTACTTGAACAGAATTTAGGACATAAACCCTCCGAAAAGCGACCCAGAAATCCCTCACTGCAGCCAACAGCAAGACTTATCAGTACTTACTTTTCATTTTGGCATTTATGCTTTGGACAGGAGTTTGCAAGCTTTCCGTTCATGTGCAGAACTGCCCAACAGCACGCAGCACAGAATCTCTGTGATCCAGATGTGAGATGGAGCATAACCTAAGTGAATCCCTCCCCCAAAAAAGTCCCTAGAAGAGTCTGATCTGCCTGGCGTGTTCAGGTAAGGTCTATCAGCAGCAGCACTGAGCCCAGAGAATGTACAAATACTGCAGGAAGACACCTTCTGCATAACCACCTAGTAGTTACATCACATGAAACAAGATCTGGAATTCAAGCTCAGCCTCCCACCTCCTAAAAAAAAGTTTCCTGGAGCACCCAGGTGCGATCCTGGAAAACATGCTTTCCTGTTTATCCTGGATCCTCTATATGTAAAAATGCAAGAGCAAGGGCAGCAGAAAACAAAACAAAACAAAGTTAGAGGAGAAACTGACTCCTCTGTCCACTGCCTAGGACACTTGCCCCTTATGGTAAGATTTAGGTCTTGGCTGCCACTCCATGGCCTAACCTTATGTAGTCAACCAGAAAACAAAACAAAAGCAGCACTAAACAATCCAGGTAGCAGGAATCAGAACCCATGTGTTTCTCTTGCCAGCTGCGTGTCTTATTTAGTACCGCACAACATCCTGTTCCTGCTCTGCTTTTTACTCTTTTCTTTAAATACCATTAGGCATTCAAACATTGCCTAATTATATGCAAATACTCATCCAATTAAGCACCAGATATTGCCGTTTCCTAACATTAGGCTAGATTAGTTTTGTAGGTGGCTTTTTAATGAAACATTTATTCTTTCATACCTCCATGAAATAGGCAATTCAGTAATAATTTTGTATTTACAATTGCATCATAGAGCTTCAATCATGAAGTTCCTCCTACTGTGCCATTGCCATGCTGTTCCGATAGTATCTGCAGAATTCAAACTGTCATGTTTCTTATAGATGACCTACCTTTATCCAGAGATAGACTGTTTTCTGCAGCCTCACCAATATCATAAGACTTCCAGTCTTCCCCCTTTCCAGTCCCTAAAGGGGGCCTACAAGAAAGCTGGAGAGGGACACTTTATCAGGGAGTGTAGTGATAGGACAAGGGGTGATGGCTTTAAGGTAAAAGAGGGGAGATTTAGACTGGAGATTAGGAAAAAATTCTTCACTCAGAGGGTGGTGAGGGACTGGAACAGGTTGTCCAGAGAAGCTGTGGATGCCCCATTCCTGGAAGTGCTCAAGGCCAGGTTGGATGGGGCTTTGGCCAACCTGGTCTAGTGGATGGCATCCCTGCCTGTGGCAGGGTGGTTGGAACGAGATGATCCTCAAGGGCCCCTTCCAACCCAAACCATTCTATGATTCTATGACTTAAAATTGCTTCTCCTTGTTCCACATATAAATTAGAGCATTTCACGCTTAATAGCCAACAAACTGACAAAATGAAACCATGGCACTAGGTATTGGATGTCAAATTAGTTGCATTAAACAAGTAACAGCTGAGGTGACACGGGACTATACAGTAGTATTTCCACTTTCTAGATCATAAGACCTGAATATCATGAGTAGAACATATATTCATGCTAACTGCTCGTAAAGCATTTGCTCTCCATCCCTGATGTTACAGACTTGACTCTCCACTGTCTGAATCTTATGCATTCAAAGCAATTATCATTCAAGATAATACTTTTTTTTAACCATTTTACATTTTCTTTGCAGAGCTTTAAATCAATCCAGACTCCATATACTGTACATGTCTGTATTATCTTCAATTATAAATTAAAAAAATAAATTAGTAGGAAGTTTAATGCCTAGCTCTGAACCAATTGTATCAGCAAAAAAAAGTATTTCTAACACTGACACTTAATTTTTTCCCTGAGCAGGGCCTAAAAGTTCTCTGAAAGCTGACAACGACAGTTATCCTATTTTATCCCATTATTTTTAAATCCCTGTCTCAGGATATTCCTAGAAATAGAAAATGCTATTGCCAAATAGTCTCTTTAATCCTACAACAAACTAACAAACTGTGCATTCATGGTTCACCTCTAACCTAGCCTTAAAGATGGTAGAGAATGGGAGAATTGATGTAACTCAACTCTGCAAAAAGTGATTGAAATTTATCACTGTACACCAATAATAGTCATGCAAATAGTTCTAGGACCACTAGAAGAAATGGAGCAGTAACTGTGCAATAGAAGCAAGGAGGAGCTCAATGTTGTGACCGTTCATCAGTTTGATACTAAACTAACGAACGGGATATCTTCAGTCTATCACAGAACCAGCAAGGTCTTTGGTTCTAACAACGCTGTGCTTGCTACTTGCCGTTCTGCCCCTGCTTAGCTGCACAGCTGAGCGTAGCCAAGCCTGGTCATGAAGAGTTTGGATTAGGAAGGGATTAAGACTCCAGGCCATGGCCAGTTTTGACCTGTGGATGGCTGGCTGTATCCTGAAGTGTCAGGTATCAGCCACAGTCTCTAGGGTGTCTTGAGAATGCAAGCCCATGACAAAGAAGAGCAAGTGAAAAAGGTAAACTCTAGGTCAAGCTGCTAACAGCTACATTCACAAAATTTACAGGGGCCTCACTTGCCTCTGAGACCTCTCTGCTCATGTATCTAACTTCACTACAATTGGCGTTTAGGTTCAGTGAAGGGGAGGAAACATGCATAACTTCACATAGTCATTATATAGGTTCACGACAGAAAGTATATGAAAAATAATGAACCATAATCACTCCTTTCATTAGGCCCCAACCACTCCCTAATAATCTCCAGTGAGCAAATTGCACAAAAGATGGGAGCAACAATACCTGACACCCTACCAGCCCAGCAGCCACCCCAGTCAGCCGAAGAAGCACTGCGTGCATACCCGTACATGCTGGAAACCTACAGAAGACCTTGGGATAGAGTGGCTTTACATAACTGGTACAGCTACATGCATTGCAAACATGAGGCTGTCTACACTTAATACTGGGAACATAAAAATGATGGACACAGCTCAGCTGGAAGAAGTCATCCTTCCCCTGTCTCTCATGCATTCTTAGGTTCCTCTCTCAAGGCAAGCAGTCTCTCTGTAATGTCACTAACCCTTCGTTTTGCTCCACAGTGTTGCAGTGGCATCCGTAATGGTGATAAAAAAAGGGGCTCTTGAATGCTGTGATTGGCACTGTTAATGACCATGACACTGCAGAGCTGCTGTGTGCTTCAGCAGCAGTTGGCTTATTTCAAGTCCTGACTTTCCATTTAGTAAAGTAAACCAGGAGCAGCATTACATAGCCTCTGAGTAAGCATTTTATTGAAACGCAAGTGTTAAAATAGCATAGACAAAAGGACCATCAAACATAATACCTGAAAAGGGGTTAGGTGGACAAACAACACAAACCAAACTCTTCCTTTGTTTAAAACAGAAAATCTACAAGCTTTTGTGTATCAATTGGTTTCTAAAGCTAGTGGACTATGCTTCTAAAGCCACAGTAGCAGATTTCCCCACTGGAGTAAATGAACATAGCTTTCTATGTTAATGGTCACGCGGTGCTGACTTGCATTACCTAGAAATCTTACCTTGAGTGGGGATGCCCCACAGTTACCAAAACGTGGCTGGTAGGGTGTCGGAAGGCAACATCTGTGAACAACAGTCAGAGAAGAGGCCAAGACTGCTTGGCCTCTGCTCAACGCATTGGAGCCAGAAAGTCATTAACATGGCCCTGGGACAGTGTTCCCAGTTCAGTTTCTGAATTTTGAATCTGGGAGACTCTACTGGTTTCTCACCAGATTGTTTCTGTATTACTGGTTAGACAAGGCACATGCAAAAGTCATGCCTTTCACCTACGGTGATGTAGTCGTGAATTCATAACTGTGCTCAGCATCGTTCCTTTCAACTGTTTTGGTTGCTGAACGGTACCACTATGATGTATTTATATAACCATATGTCATGCACAGAAAAATGTATCGGTGAGTGGAATGTATTTACACTAGTTGAAAGACATACTGTAATATAGCTTGCACTAAAATATGTACAATTAATTGGATTAATTAAACTGCAGATGAAAATACATTAAATAAATGAATCACTACTTCTGTAAGACTACTCCCAGGGTCTGTACACATGCTTCAACAAATCCCATCTACTAGATTCGTAAGGAGTGGTATTTTATTTTTGGCTAGGGAGAAGGAAGAAACTTTTTTCCTCCCACTCCACATTCAATTATCAAAATACCAACAGAATTTCTAGCATGGGAGAGAAGCAGATAGGCTGGATATAGCAGGTACTTTAGCAAGCTTGGTCCACATTCTCTTGAAGTTCTGATGGGAGGTTCTCCCTCCTCCCTAGGAGTGCAGGGCATAACAAGGGTCCTTCCAAGGTCAGCAGCTCAAGACCTCACTGAAGACTACACTGCAGCTCAAATTAACAAAAAACTGTTGACAGAATGAGAATTTCAATATTTCCCACTAACAAAACTGCAAGTTCAGTATTATTCACATTAAAAAAAAATTGATATATGGACACACAAGATAGTGTTTACCCTCTGTTTTGCTTTTTTTTTTAAAACTAAAAGCTAAACAAATTATTCAAATATTAAATTTTAAATATGACATTATTTATATATACAATTTACAAGGAATCCAAGATGGCAATATTAGACAAATATTCTCAACCATTCAAAAACGCATCTATTTGGAACTACTTCTTCAACGACTATAAAGTTCCTTTTATTTTTATTTTTATTTTTTTTTACTTCTGTGGAACTAAATCATTTATTTGCATCACTGTGGATGCGACTAGCTGTATCTTTTATCAGTTATTTATTATCACTCCACCTTGGCTGTGAAAACAAGCAATTTGGTAATTCTTCAGTACGTGACAACATACATATGGAGCACAAACCACAGAGGCAGCATGAGCCTTTCTTTGCCTCTCTCTCTCTCTCTCTCATATATATAAAAAGGCCACGTGTGACGTCCAGTGATTTAAAAACGTAGCTTATCTTTTTGCAGGCACAAGTAATTAGCAGTGCAATTTAACATTGGTAATTATTCATGGGCATGGTTAAGTTCATTTGCATTTCTGACTACCTGATAGCAAGTGAAATCAAGTAATTACTTCTCCACACTACCTAAATTGCACAAAACATAACTGAACACTATAATACTTATTTAACAGTGTATCTATGAAAATTAGATGCAAAAGATGTGTCCAGTCTTTCAAATACAGTTCTAATGAAAAAAATATTAAAAGGTGTTTAGAACCCTGACGATACAGATGAGTATCTAATGGGATTTTCAGAAGCATGTTGGTTTCTCACAACCATTAGAGTCACACAGAGTAGTGGCTTCCCTCTGCAAGACAAAGCCTTTTTATATGCTCAGCAGATAAGCTTATGTACATTTGCCCTTAAACCTTTATTTATCCCTGCGTAAACTTGCAACACAGGTCAATTTTTAAGAACAAAAATTAAGTTTCAAAGCACACTTTGGAAGGATTTTTAAAATACCTCATTAAACATCTCTGATAAATATTTATAAAGCAATTGAGGATCTGGCTAAAGATTAATAAAAAAAATTGCAATAATTATCCATAGGAATTGTTCTCAATAGTCATATGAATTCAGTTTTGTTATAGGTGAAAACATGCATCACAGAGACGGAGACCAGTTCAGACATCTTCAGTGTGGGGTGAAATTTACATCTGTGCTCAGAGCCAACCCAGGAGCCAGACACTACCAACAATGTCTGGCCGTTGCAAATACTTTACCAAATATATTGCAGGTGAAATTCTCCATTGTGCAAGGGTCTTTCACAGGTCTCTGTATTACATAAGTCCTACTTAAATACTATTTTAAAGTTGCACAAATCTACAGCAGTGGCATGAAATTTCCCTTGGAAGAATTCCTTGAGCCCTTTGAAAAGGATGTACTTTGATAGCATCTATCACAGTCTCTTAAGCAATACATAAATCTTGTGCTGGCCTCTGCTCAGAGGTGGGTACACCTTGCAGAGTATCTCTCCTGTTTTGTAGAAATGTCACAAAAGTTTGCATTTTGCAGATTGAGCAGGCATTGCATATATCCAAATTTCAGAACCACCAATAAACACCTTAATTACTGAAATAATCAAGAGAATAGGGACATGAATATTTTACAGTTTAGCTACTCACAGCTTCTGGCCGTAGACTGAAATCCTGATTCTGCTGAAATTAGTGAGAGTTGTTACTGACCTTGGTGAGGCCAATATCTCACCCCATCTTTTCAGCTGATAGTTACTTGTCATCGCTAGCCTGTCTTCCAGCCCAATCTCTATCTCAGACTCCATTAGTGAGGTTTCTCAGTGTCAGACTTTTGTAAAAAACCTCTTCCATTCTGAGGAAAAAGCTCAAAACAATGAGAATCACCTACACAGCATCCCCAGCTGGCTTACAACTTTGGTACACAATTCCTCAACAGAAATCAAGTGCCATGTACCCAAACTGCTTCTCACATGCCAACAAAGTTCCTTTACAATAGTACTCAACTGCCTTTCATGCAGTTGCCAGGATTCCTGGTACCTGGCCATGTGCACCCAAACATCAACACCACCTCATGGGAACGAGCTGCCCTGATCTCCTGCCAAAGCCCAAAAATCTCAAAGTATGATTCTCCAGTAAGGTGATCCTGATCTTGGAATGGATTTAGTGGGTCTGATTCACTGGACCCAGCCCCTTGGTTATTCTTAAACATTATCTAAATAGAAAAAAAATGACAGTCGGAATATGGGATAGTCAGTTACCAACAACAATGCTGAGTACCTCACCAGTTACTTTCTAGGCTGTGATTCTTTATGAGAAGTTAAATAACTCCAACAGGAGAAAATGAAAGAGCTCTGTACTGTTACTGTCAATAAATTTGCAATAGGGTTGCCCAAGCCTGGAGATAGTTCACATCCTTGATCTAAATCAGAAAATGAGGGAAATAGTCTTGGCTCTCATATTTTCTAGGGAATGCTCTAATCATTCTGCTGTTAGCTGTAATGGGGTACATGAATGCTCTTGCTCTTACACTTCACTTGTACTCAGTCCCTTTCCCCTTTTTGGGGGGGAAAAGCAGACTTAAACACTTAAGGAAAAAAGGCAGCAAAAGATATTTACCTGCCCAAGAGTAATCAGTTATGTCCTCTGAGATGCTTACATGGCATGCAAGTCCTCTGCCTTTTTTTAACCTCTCTCCTGTTGTCCTTAATATTGTCCCGTTTATATCGAGGAGTGGGCCATTTATTCCATGTTCAGGATCCCTTCTTGTGGCAAAGCCCCAAGAAACTCTGCTCGGCTACCCCTAATCAGCTCACTTTGCAACAAAGGCTTCCTCGCAATTTTTCTTCTGTACCTCTCAGATCTCTAGCCTGAAGAACTGAAGAGTACAGATCTGAAGAACTACTGACTGTGGATCTCTTCACCTGTCCTTCTGTAGCTTTTCTCCTCCTCCCCTTTCAAAAGGACTTTCATTTCCTAGTTCATGCTTCCTGGAGCCATCTTTAACTGACCACTCCTTTCATCTGTCAGATTCCCTGTCCATGACTCCTGTATTTGCTTTCCGTCCATGGGGAAAGTGACCTGCTCCCAGCACAACAGCTTAACGCAGCATTACCTCACACCCCACCGGAAATCTCTCCCTTTGTAACAAGAGTTTCTCTTGCCTAACTCTATCCTAGAGAACGCAATCCATCTGACCTATGTTAGACTTCTGCTTCAAATGAGATGATCTGCTCCCTAAAACATCTCCTCATGTCCTATGAGGAGAGGCTGAGGACACTTCGCCTAGTTTGGAGAAAAGAAGGCTGAGAGGTGACCTCATTGCTCTCTACAACTTCCTGAGGAGGGGAAGTGGAAAGGGAGGTGTCGGTCTCTTCTCCTTGGTAACTGATGACGGGACACGCAGGAACGGCACAAAGCTGCACCAGAGGAGGTTCAGACTGGACATCAGGAAAGACCTGTTTACCATGAGGGTGGTCAAACACTGGAGAAGGCTTCCTTGCAAGGTGGTTGATGCCCCATGCCTGTCAGCGCTCAAGAGTCGTTTGGACAATGCCTTCAATAACATGCTTTAACTTTTGGTTAGCTCTGAAGTGGTCAGGCAGTTGGACTTGTTGATCTTTGTAGGTTCCTTCCAACTGAACTATTCTATTCTATTCTATTCTGTTCTGTTCTATTCTGTTCTATTCTATTCTATTCTATTCTATTCTATTCTATTCTATTCTATTCTATTCTATTCCATTCCATTCCATTCCATTCCATTCTAATTACGATGGGAAACTAGTTTAGTTACATGTAACTTCAGTCTAGAGGTCTATATTTCATTGAATAAAATTAGATCATTATTTCTCAGATTACACATATGATGATGAACTGATTTATGCTAAACCAGTAGCTGAACAGTAGCCTATGAATTCTGAAGTCTATGGACTTAAGCAGTCTATGACAGGCATAAAAGTAAGTTCTTCAATGTTATACAGCAATATAAATTGTAACATCTCTACAAGAAAGCACAGCCAGAAAAGGTTAAAAACTACTGCATGACACTTTTTTAGAGTGACAACAATGACGAGAATGTCATACTGTTCACTTCTGAATGCAAATCATAAAGCAGTCTACGAACAGGCCCTGACCATGAACATACTATAGCCATCCTATAACAGATACTATCAATCTGCTTCCTAACCTGTTATTTTGAGTGTTTAATTTTCAAGGCATTCAGAGAATTCTTTGGTATATTAAACAGACCATTAAATTGCTTGCTTTTACTGGCTTGGTAGTCACTTCCCTGTCCTTCACATTTTAACTTTGAGAATTATTTTAAAAGTCATTATACATGTATCTTTGCATGCATATATTTAACAATCGAAAAGGGGTAGCTGGAGAGGTCTGCTTAGCTTAGCTGATTGTGACATGAGAAGTACATCTTGAAGTGGTAGCTTTAATAATCACCCAAAATGCCAATTTTTAAAAGTGAAATTAACCCCAAAGATGAGTACCAACCCAAGGTCATAATAATTACATTCATGGGAAAAAGAAAGAAAAAATTATAAGGTAACCCACATTACATCTTTGTCTTCCCACACAACATCCTTGTCTCTAAACTGGAGAGACATGGATATGACAGACGGACCACTCAGTGGATAAGGATTCTGCTGGATGGTCACACTTAAAGAGTTGAGGTCAACGGCCCAATGTCCAGGTGGAGACCAGTGATGAGTGGCATTCCTCAGGGGTTGGCATTGGGAGCAGCACTGTTTAACATCTTTGTCAGCAACATGGACAGTGGCATTGAGTGCACCCTCAACAAGTTTGCCAACGACACCAATCTGTGTGGGGCGGTTGACATGCTGGAGGGAAGGGATGCCATCCAGAAGAACTCTGATAGGCTTGAGAGGTGGACCGAAGTGAACCTCATGAAGTTCAGCAAGGCCAAATGCAAGGTCCTGCACCTGGGTCAGGGCAATGCCAAGCACAAATACAGGCTGGGCAGAGAACGGATTGCGAGCAGCCCTGACGAGAAGGACTTGGGGGTGTTGGTGGATAACAAGCTCAACATGAGACGGCAGTGTGCTCTTGCAGCCCAGAAAGCCAACTGTACCCTGGGCTGCATCAAAAGAAGCATGCCCAGCAGGTCGAAGGAGGTGATTCTCCCCTCTACTCTGCTCTCATGAAATCCCACCTGGAGTACTGTGTTCAGCTCTGGGGCCCCCAACATAAGAAGGACATGGACCTGTTGGAGCAAGTCCAGAGGAGGGCCACGAGGATGATCAGAGGGCTGGAGCTAATCTCCTGTGAAGGCTGAGAGAGCTGGGGTTGTTCAGCCTGGAGAAGGCTCCAGGGAGACCTTATATAGCAGCCTTCCAGTACCTAAAGGGAGCCTACAGGAAAGCTGGAGAGGGACTCCTTATCAGGGAGTGCAGTGATAGGACAAGGGGTGATGTCTTTAAACTAAAAGAGGGCAGATTTAGATTACAGATTAGGAAGAAATTATTTGCTCAGAGAATGGCGAGACACTGGAACAGGTTGCTCAGAGAAGTTGTGGATGCCCCATCCCCGGAATTGCTCAAGGCCAGGCTGGATGGGGCTTTGGGCAACCTGGTCTAGTGGGAGGTGTCCCTGCCCATAGCAGGGGGGTTGGAACTAGATGATCCTTAAGGTCCCTTCCAACCCAAACCATTCTATGATTCTGTGATTCCTGGAGTACATGAGATCTGTGAGCTTTCTGCTCAAGAAGAAATTTTATCCGAACCAAGTCACATGCTTGAAACACTGCAACTTTTATTTTAAATAACTATATTATCTGGTGGCTGCAGACCTTTGGGCTTGATCACGCTGCTACTGAAGCTAATTTTGTGGTTTGGCCACTAATTCCAACTTATAAAGTTCCCCCCAAAAAATAACCCGAACTTTGAGAACAGCTTTAAAAATGCCTGTAGTCTACTAGCGGTCCCAAAGACGTGATACACTTCATGAATCAACCCCGTAAGCCTATCCCCCTGAAGAACTTATTTTGACTTGCCGGGAAGCTCCCAGTGAAGAAGTTCTTCAGAACCCAAGCCTCTCTCCACCCAACAGGAGTTGCTCCACAACCTCCTCACAGCCAAAACAAATGACTTTTGGGTCAACTCTCTTTGTATCGTTCCCACTTGTCTCGGACAAACTTCTATAAAGACCGAAGCGGCAGGAGGGCTGAGGGACACGCTCTTTCAAATCTTTTTTTCCAAACCCTCCACTCCTTCTCCCGGCTTTACCCCCCACGGGTACGGCCGGCG
>VXAL01018408.1:0-58196 GCA_013399475.1 Chauna torquata
GATTCTGTGATTCTGTGATTAGCCCTGAAGGACAACTTTCAGCCATTGCTCATACTCCAGTCTGAGATGGAAAGTGGTTTTAGCAAAGCTCTTGCAGACTCAGGATGGGATGCATTTGCTGCCATCAAATGCTTCAGCAGCAGCTTAGCAAGACAACTTGTCTGTGCTGAAACACATCTCCAGAAGGTGTCCTTGCAGAGTAACTGCACTTTTTAAAGCACAAATTCCCCAAGTGTTTTTTATTTTGTTTGTTTTGTTTTGTTTTGGCACACCCTAAATTTTTTCAAGGACCCCTGGGAACTGCGTTTCAAATTTGGGCCGAGTAACAATCACTTTTTTTTCCTTTTGGACTTCTCTTTTTTTTTCCTAAGTGATGCTTCTGCAGAGCCTATACTGGGAACTGCTACCTTAGGGAATCATCAGGCAGGGCTGTGCAGCTGTGAAGTGGGATTTCAAAGTCAGCTCCCCATCTTCAGTCTGTGTTGCCCAGTGAGGGGATCCTCCATGTCCCTCTTCAGCCCACCCTACCTCACCATGGGCCAGCTCAGCTCCATTGGTTCCAACACAGTCCCCAGGTGGGCATGGCAACGCAGCCTCTGAACCTCTGCTGGTCTGCACCTTCATACAGTGCTAAAATGAAGATGCTCTCCAGTGATCACTGCAGATAGCAAGCTCTCACTTTCCCACCAATATTGCTGGCTCTGTATCTCTCCCTCAGACCTGCCTGCTTCCTGGAGAGGCAGCGCTGGAGCAATTCAAGAGGAATTGGCCTCGGGGCTGGTCTTTATAAAGACAGCCAGTTCTTCTGCTGTGAAGCTTATAATGTGATGGGATGTAACGAGGGATCTTGATAGGCTGGACCGATGGGCTGAGGCCAACAGTACGAGGTTCAACAAAGCTAAGTGCTGGGTCCTGCACTTGGGAAAAAACAACCCCATGCAACACTACAGGCTGGGGGAAGAGTGGCTGGAAAGCTGCCTGGCAGAAAGGGACGTCGGGGTGTTGGTCGATAGCTGGCTGAATATGATCCAGCTGTGTGCCCAGGTGGCCAGGAAGGCCAACAGCATCCTGGCTTGTATCAGAAATAGTGTGGCCAGCAGGACTAGGGAAGTGCTTGTCCCCCTGTACTCGGCTCTGGTGAGGCCGCACCTCGAATACTGTGTTGAGTTTTGGGCCCCTCACTACAAGAAGGACATCGAGGTGCTGGAGCATGTCCAAAGAAGGGCAATGAAGCTGGTGAGGGGTCTGAAGAACAAGTCTTATGAGGAGAGGCTGAGGGAGCTGGGGTTGTTTAGCCTGAAGAAGAGGAGGCTCAGGGGAGACCTTATCGCTCTCTACAATTACCTGAAAGGAGGCTGTGGCAAGGTGGGGGTCAGTCTCTTCTCCCAAGCAACAAGCGATAATACAAGAGGAAATGGCCTCAAGTTGTGCCAGGGGAGGTTTAGGTTGCATATTAGGAAAAATTTCTTCACTGAAAGGGTTGTGAAGCATTGGAACAGGCTGCCTGGGGAAGTAGTTGAGTACCCATCCCTGGAGGTCTTCAAAAAACATTTGGATTCAGAGCTTAGTGACATGGTTTAATGGTTTAATGGTGGACTTGGCAGTGCTAGGTTAAAGGTTGTACTGGATGATCTTGGAGGTCTTTTCCAGCCTAAATGATTCCATGATTCTATTATCTCAGATAATACTCCAGCCTTCTGCATCAGGATAGAGATAAATTACTACTTGTGTAGTCAATGCTTTAAAAAGTAATTTTTGGAGCTCTTGGTAACAATTTAGCAGTTATTTCCCATGCTTTATACAGAGTGTGTTCAGAACATAGCAAAATAAAAGCAGGGAGGAGCATGGACAGAGTTGGCTGAGATGTTCACGTGCCTCTGCACACAAAGAGGGCACTACTACAAGTACTCAGAACCACCACGGATAAATGGGGCAATCAGCTATGGATTTTATCAGGAAGCACAACAGGAAAGCATCCCTGCAGATAGCTCCCTCGGGTTCATTCCCAGTTACCCGTGAGATCCAGATGCAATGGGGAAGGTGTGTGGGTGCACGCTGCAGAGGAGTTAAATAGCTATGCAGTCAGCTACTGATCAATGCAGAGCTGTTATTTGGGCTGGATCATAGCATCTGTCCCTCATGGGCTATGCAAAAATTCTATTGCATGTTTAATTACTAATGAAGTTTCCTGTTCAGTGAGGTTTGGCTTGCAGCTACGTGTTACCAATGTAGAGGGAGAATAGGGAGAGGATCTAATGCTATTGTAGGGACTACAATGCCTAAGGAAGATATCAGCTACTTTTTGGAGGCTGGATTCTTCCCCATTTAAAGAGATACTTGAGCTTTAGCTGAATACGGTGAAGGTTTGTGGAAGTTTACCTGACTTAGCTTGCAAAGGTACAGCCTTGGTGAGCAGATTTTATGTGCTGCCCTGAAGAAGAAATTGTTTCTGGACAAGGATTGCAGGAGAATGAGTTTGTGTTTGCAGTAGTGTAGCGGGGCACATACTGCACTGGGACTTTGTGAATAGACATGGAAGTAACAGTGGCAGAGTCTGCTACAGGATTATGACCAGATATATTAAAGCTTTTCATTTATCACTTTCTGCTAAGATTATAAATATTCTGTATAATTACCATTAGCTAGAGCGGCCAAACCCATATAGTGGCAGAAAGTATAAGTTCATTATAAAAACTATGCGATATACACAACAGGGGAATGCAAGGAATGGAAAAAGAGAGCTAAGGAAGTTAATCCAGCTCTTATATAACTTCTAATAACTCCAAAACACACCCCACAAGTACCAGTGTGGGCTCTTTGCCACCTTCTACTTCAGGGCAATGGAAACAGGACCCATCAGCTCAGCAAACACCACTGGTGAACAAAGGCCCCACTGCCAGGATTTGCTGGCATCGGCACCATTCCCACGCATCGCCCCACATCCCCTCCAGAGAGCAGGACTGCCTACATGGGCAGTCCGAAATGTCCCTGCTTGGCACTGGTGCCCGGAGCTTTGTCCTCTTCCCCTCCCCGTTTCCCCCTGGGTCTTTTGGAGGCCTGAGCTGTCTGAAGCAGCCAGGGGGTTCCCTCGCACACCGAGCAGACATCATTGTGCTCTGCCCCAGTGAGCACAACTAATAACCACAGCTCGCCTTCTTTAATTGAGGCTCTGAATAACCGAAAGCCAGTACCAACCCCTCCAACAAAGGCAAAGCTACCCTGACCGCAGAGCACAGCTGCCACTCACACAGGTCCACATTGGTATTTCACAAAAGCTGGTCTATTTGCATGGAAAGCAGCTATCACAAAAACAGATACAAGCAAGCTGAGGCCAGCATGAATTCCAGGAAGTCCCCATGGCAGACACATGTGTAGCTTTCCCTGCACTACAATTCATTACCCTCAGCAGCCTGGCTAAATTATTTTGTCCCCCAACAGGATTTTCCAAGCAGCTGTGGAAGCCCAGAGGAATGACATACATGCTGGTGATGGAAATTACTGCAAACCAGAGGGTGTTTTTTCAGCTTGGAATACAAAACAGATTGGCTTTCTGCAGTTGTTGGTAAGAAAAATACTAATTAGTGCTAAATGTGGTGATAGGCCAACTCTTTTGCTTAGTTGCTCATTCATTAATGTGAAATTAATCTGGATTTAGATCAATGTAAATCAGCGCAGAATGTAGCTGGGTGTTTTGTTTTCTGACCACTCGCCTGCTGCTGTTGCTGATGGCAGAGGAAAAAAAGCTAAATGTGCAACGTTAGACACCACAGATTAAGCCTTATCCCTAATGACCAAGGTCTTCTATGAAACAGCAAAGTGTCCCATTATGGCTGCTAACCCCCAAAACTCAATTTGAGGTTACACAGACACTCACATGAACTGACGTTAATACAGATGAGTCTCACACAGTTGTTGGGGAGCAAGGAAAGGAGACAGAAAAGGCAGCTTGTCTCAGCTTGCCTTTTGTGGAGATGTCAAAGATAGCTTTAGCTTAATAAAGAGTGATGAGCCCTTATATATAATACGTCACATTCTTGGCTTTGGCCATGAGGTACCCTGAGCTTCTGTATTTCACTGGTCTCCTCATCCCAGCAATATATCAGATTAGACTTCATGGTTCACTGTATGAAAACCGAAGTCCACACAGAAGATGACACCATCAAGAATGTGATATGCGTAAGGACCAGTTACAGACTTGAACGCTGTGCTGCTAAAGGCAAGACAATACAAGCATTCAAGACAAGCTGAGAGAAACTCCACCCACCCCCTAAAATAGTGTAGTATGGCCCAATGCTTCCACACTGAAACATCTGATCTGCTTTACAGTGCTCAAAGCTTTTCATATATTTCTATACAAACTAAAATTGGTCTCTGGCCATGAGAGCAAGAAGGCACAGCTGAACTCTTCTACTCCTATCCACCCCAAAATAGGATGCCACATTCCCGCTGCCTATTAGGGAAAGTTTCCTGGCCCAGGACTCTGCTATTCCCTGAACCATGTCTGGTCATTGTTTAGAAAGTACTCATTAGCGCAGAATGAACCCATCCTACAGAGTGTCCCGTAGCCTGTGGTGGGACAGTGCCAGGGCCCAGGCCCTGTGCTGGTAGTGGTGTAGCTTACAAGCACCTATGTTAACACAGCACGTCTCTCAGGATTGCATTTCTCCTTGCCTCACTGCGTGTGCAAGTGTAGAGTCAGAGTCTCCATCACTATGCCTCAGCACAGCTGCCCACAGAGGGGGAAGCCCTATTGAAAGTGGCTGCCTGAATCCCCAAGCTCACTCTCATCTATCTAGAACAGCAAGGATGTGGTTGAGGTACTCCAGCTTTGTTTACGATGGAGCACAAAGGAGACAAGGGCACGTAAAGTCCTTAAGTACCAGTGGTAGCTACTGTTGGTACCTCAAGCTTCATCAGGACACTGCCTTAAGCTACTAGTGGTAGTGTAGCGAGTCAAGAGGACACACAAGCAGAATGCCTTCCAGATGTTGGTGACTCCAGCCTACAATGGCCTGCACAGGGGCACTTCTTTGGGCAGGACATGCTTTTATATGACACATGGTGTTACAGAAAGAGGGAATTTTCATGTAAGAAGTAAGACAATGCAGGACTGAGTCCCTCCAATGTCAGACTTGATCCATCCAATCCATAGAATCATAGAATCATAGAGTGATTTAGGTTGGAAGATGCCTTTCAAGATCATCTAGTCCAATCCCCCTGCCATGGGCAGGGATGCCATGCACTTCACCTGTTCTTTTCTAGCCATCCACTAGCCATCACATTATAAGCTTCACAGCAGAAGAACTGGCTGTCTTTATAAAGACCAGCCCCGAGGCCAATTCCTCTTGAATTGCTCCAGCGCTGCCTCTCCAGGAAGCAGGCAGGTCTGAGGGAGAGATACAGAGCCAGCAATATTGGTGGGAAAGTGAGAGCTTGCTATCTGCAGTGACCGGCACGAGCATATGCCCTCTTTCGCTGTGAAGTGTTAGGTATGTGGCATTGTATTCTGTGCCCCTAACTGACTCAGGATTAGCTACTGAGAAACATCTTGGCAGACTTCCAGGCCACCACACAAGAAAAACACTCTATTGCCTTATGTACAAACAAAGTCTTCAATTTGTCTCTAATCATCTCCATTAGAGCACAGTTTGCCTTCTAATCAGGGACATGTTTGCCGTTTTTCCTTCTTCCCATTTTCCACCCATGCCAGGGTGAAGCTGCTGCAATGAAACAACCCTATATGCATAAACAGTTACAGATTTAAACATCCCTCCCACCAGAGTCTGGAAGCTCAGTCTGACAGAGACCTTTTCTGGCAGCTTTTTGTCTGGAGGAAAGCAAGGAGCAAATGTATTGCTGATTTTTCAGCAAAGAGCTTTTTTCAGCTCTTACTATCAGATTACTAGATTTTATAGCTACCGAAAATGACCAGCATCAAAACTTCTTGCACAGGACATCAGACTCCTCACGTTCCACAGAGATATCTGCTAGTTTGAGAATGAATCTCTTCTTTCTCAGAAGAAATTCTGTTAAATCCAACAGTTTGAGGATGAGCTGAGCAAGACTGTATCTCTTACAAAGGCATCAACCTACATTTAAAAAGGCCAAAGGGACACACTCTACCAACACTCTTGATGATCTTGTTCCAGTGATTAATTATTCTCAGAGTTTAAAAAAAAAAAAACAAAACCAACAACTTATGTGCCCCTTGAGAAGCAACCTTCAGTTTCCACTTCTGTCTTGCTGAAGGGATTCAGATTTTCTGTGTGCCACAGTGTTTTTCAAAGTGTTTATAGTCTGGTTTGTTATGCAGAGGTTGTGGCTGACTCCACAATTCCCGTAACTGCAACAAGTTCTAACATAGCTGACCAGCCCTTTGTTTTCATGTTTCCATACTTCTTCAAAGGCATGACAGGCATTGATGGTCATACCCCCTAATATATTATTCTACAGGTGGTTTGGGAATTTTGATCATTAGCAAGACTGGTGTTTAATGTGGCATGAATTTTTTACGTTGGTGCAAGGCCATTTATAACTCCAAATAAAACAGTAACATAAATATAACATAAAGATAAGATTCAGATTCAGCCCAAAGCAAAGAATTATACATTAAACACACTGGCAGTCTTGTTCTAAAGGAAGTATATTTTAAACCACTTTCTTAGACCAGGAAAATAAAATTAAAATAAAATAAAATAAAACAAAATAATAAAAACACAAAATCCATTCTTTTAATCAGAATATGTTACTGAGATCATGTTTCTCCAAATATAATAAAGCTGAGAAGCTCCAGAAAGACTCCAGAGGTCTTTTAACAAACGTGGAAAGCATAAAGAGACAATGGCAATATTATCTCTGGGCAGTAAAGTCCTTCTGATGAAAGGACGAATTTCATCCCTGGTTCATCAGGACAAGATGGACGTGCAACTTTCAGAGAGGGTCCAGCATAGAGCTATGAAGATGATTAAGGGATTGGAGCATCTATCTTACGAGGAAAGACTAAGCGAGCTGGGCCTGTTTAGCCTAGAGAGAGAAAATTTAGAGGGGATCTTATTAACCTGTACATATACCTGGGGGGACAATGTAAAGAGTATGGGGCCAAACTCTTCTCAGTGGTGGCCAGCAACAGGACAAGGGGTAATGGGCACAAATTGAAACACAGGAGGTTTCATCTCCATATGAGGAAGAATGTCTTTACTGTTAGGGTGACAGAGCACTGGAACAGGCTGCCCAGAGAGGTCATGGAGTCTCCCTCTTTGGAGAGATTCAAAACCCGCCTGGATGCCATCCCGTGTAATGCGCTCTAGGTGACGCTGCTTGAGCATGGGGGTTGGACTAGAGGATCTCTGGAGGTCCCTTCCAACCTCAACCATTCTGTGATTCTGTGATCAGAAGCTATTCTTGAATCACGAGGCAGATTCACACCTGCTGTAATTGCTGAGCAGGAATGAATTTGGACCTATGCATTTAAAGCAGAGACACGAGATTAGACTATAGACACATCTTCTCTGCTGATCTGAAAGGAGGGCTGGGCAAGCAACAGCTAAGGACAGGACAATGTTTCAGTAGGTCTATATTGCAGGCAGTACCAGTACCATGTCTGCAGCACCAGGACTCTCTTGTGAAGATATTTCATACAGCTATTGAATAAACACAAGTTTTCATTGTAAAGTATCTGTCCAGGCAAACGTAAAGCTGCACATGGGTATCCAATCTATTATTTGCATTAACTACATGTACATTAACTGCTAAATATAATTGCTTTTTAATTAACATTGCCATGGTGTACATTATTTAACTAAGAGAGCTTCCGCCACTTGCAGTTGGATTTCATCTCTTTATGCCTCACTTTCACTGAAAAGAGATGCCATAGCAGAAGGTCAAATGCTGCTAGGCAGAGTCTTAGGGGAGTAAGCACTGTGTTTTATTTTCCTAGGTGAAAGATAATGTTTAACACTTCTTCACACTATCACCCCAGCACAGATCCTCCTTGGCTACAAACCCAAAAGCATAGGGAGATTCATACTTGGCATCCAGCCTGACACTTCAGACAGAGAGTGAGATGAAAATCTCCACTTACGAGTAGGAAAACAACTGACACCCAGACACTGGTTTCTCTTTACTTACTTCAGCTGCTTTTTTATAGGTCCTACCAACTCTTGAAAAATCATGCACAATGTGAAGAAAAACAAACAAACAAACAACCCTAAGCAGAAATGACTATACAGTTGTAGATACGGTGCAGATAGAGTTTGTGTTCTCCACTGTCCCCTCCAAAATTATATAATTAAACGTGTACTGATTCAACGGAAACTCAGTCCATACTATTCTGAAATAAGGACACTCCGCTCCCCTCATGGGAGCACAGATCCACCCAGCATGAATAGCATGTTTAGCCACCCTTGTGGTTCACATTCCCGGGATTTTATTTACATTTACTGAAAGAAAATCACTTGATTCCCATCCAGTTATATATATATATGCAGTTATATACATTTAAAAAAAAAAAATCCCCTAGCTGATGCTATAAAAAGAAGTGAGTGCAGAGGCGGAGAAAAGAAAGGATCTGGATGGAGCCTGCTCACCAAAGGAGCTTAATTTCAAGCTAGGATTGTTGAACACTCTTGAGTCCTTCAGGAGATGTGGAGTTCCCCATCAGTGACCAGCTAGAAAGGGTCCCACAAAAAGATGATCAGCCACCACCTTCCACTTATCATCTTGATCTAGACTTCATCTCCTACTCAATTTGAAAGCACTCAGTCCCAGGCAGCAGCTCCCTGGGCCAAACAGATGAAGGGGTGAGCACATTTGGTGCACTCAGTCCCATTGCCTTCTGGTGACAGCAGGTGATTTGGAAGCTTATGCCATAATAAAGTGTGGGTGGGGGGAGAAGAGCCACAGACAAACCAAACTCTTTGTGACTATGAACTTTTATCTGCTTCTCTTGGCATTTTTCCCTCTCCTCCCACCACAGCACAGATTTATGGGTAAAAAACACTTTTCCTGAAAAGTTTTTTCTCCTGTACACTTTGTGGTGAGGGGAAGACAATTATTGGGAAGAAAAAGAAAAGAACAGAAGATGAAAGGGCCAGCCTCACACAATTACAGCCTCAAGTGCTCCTGCACCACTCCTGAACTGCACCAACACAGCATCGTCCTAGCATGACACTGACAATGTCTGTTTATCAGCAAGAGAAGACACCATCTCGAAGCTACAAAGCCAGGCCAGGTCCACACTGAGTGCTGGACTGTGCTGAGCATGCTAGGAAGATGTAGGAACACAAACCCCATATCCAACACACTCACATACACCCTGGAGTGGAACAAACTCAAAAATATTTTCTACATTGGCTTCACATATCTTCCCTTGTTTTAGGACAAGCGGTATTTTAGGATTGAAAAGGTTGGATCTTACACCAAGATCATGCATCTTCTTTATGCTTGGGAGGACCAAGCTTCTCATACAAATCTTCAGTTTTCCCATAGTGAAGGGAACTGCACCACATCTAACAGCAAATCTCTGCTTTATCGACCCAATAAAATGACCAATGTGGTGAGGATATCATATAAACCCAACTCCACAGCGGGCTGTGCTTACATAGATGAGATGTAGAGGAAAGAGGGTGGCTCTTTCAGCAGCAGAGATGGTCCTTCGAGGAGAGGCTCAGGACCTGCTAGGAAATACCAGGGGACCTGTGCCACTGTTGCAATGTTCAAATGGTGTAATCTCAGCATAACGTACAGATAAATCAGGTCACCTAAGGTTTTTTCTGAGGTCTTTTACAGCCTTGCTGTATGAACTTAAGAAAACCATTGGATCACTAGAAATGACTCAGGATTTATGTAAATAGCTGCACAATGTTGTGGCAAATCAGAGTCTAATATTTTCTCTGAGGTTTTGTTTAATTAAAAAATTATTATGTTACTACATTACTAGTTCATGGAAAATAACTTGCAGTGAGATATTACTGAGGATAAGCACAAACAAGTGTAACTACTCCATGCTCTAGATGACAGCCACAAAATAAATCTTACTGCTTTAGCAATAATCTGAACTAAGATTGTTAATGTTAAAAAAAGAAGTTAAAAAAAGGAAACAATCTGTGGTAGGATCTGAACAAGAAATAACTTTCTTGGCCCTGTGAGACCAAGAGATGGGTTTGGAAATTTCAGCAGGGTGTAACAGTTTATGATCAAGGCATGAACCCATAAAAATCAAAGAAAAACGCTGCGACATCTCTTTATTACAGGCCCCTTGCACTAAAACAAATATACCCACCTCCAAAGCCAAAATACTTGAGATATGTAATCATTCCTAAAATAGTTTGTAGGGCTGAATGTGGTTGCAGGGTGTAGTAATCCATATACTAATTCCATTTATTTAGTGGTCCTGTGCCTCATTCTTGTCCTGTCAGCAAGTATCCTGGACTGTATTTTTAGCTAAATAATAATACGCAAAAAGGTTTACAATGAGAAAAAAAAAAAACCCACCCACTGGGATAAACTGCTAATTACAGATGATAAAAATTCTTGATTCTGAACCAGCTATAATTTAAAGAGATTCCTGTGTGTCATCCTACATTGTGTGAAAATGCAGTGTCTCACAACATATAAAGCTGTGAGCATGTAAATATTAAGTTGGTGAAAAATACATTATAAATATAATATTAGCCCAAGGAAATTAACTCTTCAGGATATTATCAAGGCCACTATGAAGTCAAAGGACAGTTTGTCAGATAGGTAAACAAGCCAAGCATCAGCTGCTATGCTTTCTAACAGGAATAGGAACAGCCAGTGGAAACGATGTTGAATTTTCAAAAGATTTGTAGCTCCACAAATTCTACACACATCCTTAAACAGCTCTGTTAAAAATCAACATGCATGACTCACTATTCCAGTCCAGATCTCTCTGATAGCTTGGAGGAATAGTTAGCAGATACCTCCCTAAATATATTGATTTGTAACTAGTACAGTAAATTTTCTAAGACATTTTGCCTTTTTTTCATGAGATGTTATACACTCACACTTCAGGGAGTCTCATGGCCTGTACGAAACAGCTGAGATAATGATGGCTTCCTTCTGGCTTTATGCTCTGTTAACCTTTTCATTAAAGCAAGGAGCTCGGAACTAATAGGGCCACGAGTCTAAAAGGGGGTCGTGTCTCTGGAAGGTGAGTCGTGACTGGAGGTCCTCCATAAACTGCGCTGTGGCAGGAGGATTATGCCAGTGTGTGTACTCTGACAGGACCCCTGGGGCAGGGCACTGCCAAAATACACAGGGAAATGCAGTGTCAATAATGGAAAAAAAATGGATACTCAAGGTTCTTAATCTAGATATCTAAGGGACTTTCCTTCCCAAAGAGCCAAGCAGATCTCTTTTACCTCTGCAGGAACTGTGCAGTGTGTTGCACCAGATAGCACTGAGATCGGGTTTTAGGAAGCTGAGACTCAAAGACCTGCCTGGATCATTTCAATCCCCTGGGACTGTCTTCCGAAGCACACCCCCTCTCCATCATGATCCTTACTATGTGTGTTTATTATACAAAGAGGCAAAATATTCTAAACAAGCCATGCTGTCTTCCAGCAGGGCAGAGGCTACTGCAGAGTAACCATTCTCATTGGGCACTGCTGCAAAAGGCACCCACAGTGAATTCATCAAAACAGAATCACAGAATCACAGAATGGCTGAGGTTGGAAGGGACTTCTGGAGGCCATCTGGGCCAACCCCCTGCTCAAGCAGGGACACCTACAGCAGGTTGCCCAGGACCAGTCCAGACGGCTTTTAAAGATCTACAAGGAGGAGACTTCACAACCTCTCTGGGCAACCTGTGCCAGTGCTCCGTCACCTGCACAGCACAGAAGTGCTTCCTGACGTTCAGACAGAATCTCTTGTGTTCCCATTTGCCCCCATTGCCTCTTGTCCTGGCACTGGGCGCCACTGGCAAGAGCCTGGCTCCATCTTCATTGCATCCTTCCTTCAGCTATTTATATACATTGATGAGATCAGAAAATCATTGAGAACTTGAATACAGATTTTTTAATTACGTAAGCCCATACTTGGGTACTCTGATGATTCAAAGTCATTTGCCAGCCTCCCAGTTCTGTTCATAGCCCCAAGCCCAAAAGATGTACCAGCAGTTCTTCCACGGGGCTTTTTCACCAGGTCCTACATGTGACTTCTGTTATTTTATAATTCTTAGCTTACATATATGGGAAGATTGGTATGAACCAGTAATATGGATTTGGTAGCACGTGAAACTAGTCTGAGCTAGGACCCTTCCCATTTTGATTCCAGCAGAGAGAACAATTTGGTTTTGAGTCTGACTTTATTACAGTGAAAACCTGAAAGATCATTAAACAAGAGTGGATTTGTAGGCCTGTCTCAGAATGCTACCTACGTGCTTCAATTAACAGCAAAAAAAAAAAGGCTATCCTTAGTGAAGGTGTCTTTCAACAACATTAACTAAAATAGCTGTCTCCTTCTCTGTTACTCCTAATTGTATTTCAGCCATTAGTTGTTTTTTAAAGCATTATTTCCTTGCTATAATGAGTCAACAGACTGCAGCAGGTACTATCACAGTGCACTTTACTTCAAGAGCCCATTTACCACAATGCTTAGGAAGAAGCCCAAGATAAAGGAGAGGAAACCATTCTTTTTGCAAGCGTAGTCTCTTCTGCACACGATTTAGGGATGAAGTACAATTTACTAGTACAATGTTTGACCCAACTCATATAGCAATACTTGAAAATAGTTTTCTAACCGGGCATTGTCTCCTGCGACTGCACAAATACCACAGCCTCAAACAGCTAGACAGGAAATGCAATGCACACATCTGAGCCTGAAATGAAAGGTGCACGATACAACCACACTAGCTTATATGTGCATCTGTAACGCAGATCTCAACAGACTTATTTACTAGCATAAGGAACCAAATGTTATTGTATTCCCAGAATGCTGTGGGAAAGATTCAACTCATTTGCTTTTAGCTGTCAACGTGAGGAATACGAGCAAGTTATCTAAGCTCTCTCAAACGTTAATGAAAAGAGATAGGCACTCAGAAGTTGAATCATGCCACCTGTCTTCGACAGTCTTCTTAGAAAAGGATGAATCACCCTCTGGAGGTGTCTATTCCTTTCCACTGACTACCAAAGGAGTCTAGACAAATAACTTTTGGGCCGCTGAAGTTAGGCAATATGAATCCCACTGAAGACACTTCAAGGTACAGATACAATATTGTTTAATTCAATTTATGGATCTCAGTTCTGATCCAACATCTGTTTTAAACTCAGAAACATCCTCAAGGAATTAGAGTGATTTGCCAAAAAGCATTAGCACTAGTGACTAAAATTCTGCTGCACCATCCTACTTGTGTTATATTAGTACTGCAGCCTCTCACAGAGATGTTACGTCTTCACCGCTAAAAGTGAGAGCTTTTTATAGCAGATAACTAATATATGTTATCTATCTTGCTATAAAACCCTGGGGGGAAAAAAGCATAGTGATTTTGACTGCAGTGTAGCTAAACGAAGTCTTGCCTAGAGGTGGCGGATTGGGTTGATCGTGTGTAGTTACACTGCAGTAAAAATGTCCTGTATTTCATCTTCACTAAGGTTTTAACGTGTTATGGCTTTTTATCTGCCTCACTGTAAAAAAAAGGACTGATGCTTCAGGCCAAAAGGACACAGCTTTATTTTCCAGCATTTATATACATATAAAAAATATATGTATGTATGTATGTATGTATTTTTTAATTTCCTACAGTACAGATCAAGTTATAGCCAAACCAACACTTAATTTTACTATTAAGCTGTAATGAAATGAACTGAGTTTTGAAACCTGACATCACAGAAGACTGTTATTCAACAGTTTAGGAACAGCAAAGGACAAAAATCACTATCCAATTGATCCAGCTGCTTTTTCTGAAAGATACCCTCCCTATTTCTGGTCAGCATTAGCAAGCATACTTGCAGTTCCCAAAAAGGAGAGCACACTGAAAGGCATTTTACGCAGAACTCCAAACCATTCTCCATCATTTGTAACTACATTAATCTGACTGGGCTTGATAGAATCTCTTATTTGCATTTTAAGGAAACTAATTACTATTTCATCAAAAAAAAAAAAAAACAGGTGTTCAAAATGCTCTCACTGCTTTTGTTTCGTGTTATAAACAGATTACCAATGAAAAAAGGAATTTGGTCTTTGGGTGTAACTTGTAGGGACCTTGACGGGATTAAAACACTAACCCAACAATTTACTAACAAAAATAGTCCACCAGCTAAACCACATTGCGGCTCTACCACTGGGGAAGAAGTATTCTCAACAGACCAGTACATTGCAATTCAATTTTATCTGTTGGCTCAGCTCATTTGAAAACAAAATGAGAAATGAAATTCAGTAGCAGAAAGGACCAATAAACTTTACAAACTTTCCAAAGAAGAAAGCATGCATCATTTCACTTTATGTTACCGCTGGATGAAAAAGGAAATGATTATTTCATTTGAGTTTGAATTCCAGTAACAATATCTGGGTGAAGATCTCTATTGCAGAGAGTCCACACAAGTTTTATGTATATCAGAGTCCTACCTAAAAATCTTCAAAGTAAGCCCTTAGAAATTTAAATGACAAGATTTGCTTCAGCCCTGGGCACATGAAAAAACATCACAGTCTCCTAAACACAGCTTAGCAATACATAGAACTGGAAGCAGAGGTTTCATCCCAGACCATAAAAATAGGTGGTCCTGCCCACTTTGTTTCAGGCTTTGTTAATGTGACAGGTTAACCAGGTCTGAGTACGGTTTTGCTTTCACATTTCAACTCTGCCTGTGAAATGGTTTCCAAAAGCGGTTCAGCTTTCAGGCGATACGAAGACCTTGATTCAACACTGCAAAATGTCACAAAATTCCCAGGGAAACTATTTGATGAGAAAGTTGCTGTTTACGCAGGCTGAAGTTTTTGTGCTAAACTTTCGCCCAAGTGTCACAGGCAGCCTGTGACCAGCACCAGCTGTCCCCACCGCTAGACCCAGCACTCCCCATGGTACCTGCAGGCTCCCTCATCACCTGGCGTATCAGGATCTGCAGTTCTTATTGCAGCTATTCATCACAGGATTTTCAGCCTTCAAAATGTGGAGCCAGGAGAAAACAAACAAACAAACAAACAAAACACCCAAAACCTCAGAGACCAAGCCCACCATTGTTACATGAGGTTTACAGAAACATTTCATAAGAAGCTGCAGGGTTCAGGAAATACCCTGGGTTTCAGGAAAAAGCGTAATACGCTGTGATGGGACCTTTGGTGCATTGTATGGGGTTTGGCATGCTCTGACAAGCATTCACACTCCTCTGTCATTTGCAGTAGATTGTAACAGCTCCATTAGCAGAACTGGGACTAAACGTCCTCAGCATGTTTCCAGATCTGGCTTTTCCCTACCCTAAATAGAACTACATCCCCAAATCAAAGGATAGCAGAGGAAATCTTTAACTTACAGGTGCGCCTAATCAGGGCAGGTGATTGTCTAGCTCCATGTATAGCCTGTGCTGAAAGATACCATTAGATTTTTGTAGCACATAAAGCACAAAAAAAGCAGACCTAGAACATTAAATAAGTGGTCTCCTTTCAGTGCAGGGAGGGCTTAGGGGGCTGTTAAGTAAAGAGGAAAAAAGCCCTGACTACACAACAGCTGCTGAGCTTTGTAGACCCGTTAGCTTTGTGAAGGACACCTGGCAAGGGTTTTCTCCTCATCTTTCTATTTAGCTTGGACAGAAAAGCCTGTAACTAAACCTGAAACCTCAGAGGTTTTTGTGTGCCTTGCCTCTCCTGCCGAGCATCTGCCCCACTGCCCTAAACACAGACTTCAAAAATTATTCTGTCTGCTGAGGGTTCCTCATCGGCCCATTAGAAAGGAAACACCAAGAGAGACAGTACTACCACAAGGATAAGCCCTCTCTTTCACCCCATCATTTGGAGTCCACTGGAGCAGACAGAAAGCCTCCTTATGATTGCAGCTGGATACGTATTGGACTCCATGGCCTCATTTTTGAAAGTGCTGAGCACCCTGAGCTCCTGCAAAATCAATGAGGGCTGCAGGCAGTGTTGAAAAACAAGCTACTAATAACTTTCAGCACATGACAATATGTTCCTGTCTTTTGTCTGTTCCTATTTCTGAACTTCTCTTTCATTCCTACCCTGTTTAGGAAGGGCTCCCATAGTCACCATATTTTTCCTCTTTTTGTTCTCTAAACGGCACATTACTTTTTCAGAAGATGTAATTTCTCCTGCCACTGAGACCCATACTTTTCCTGAGTGTCTCAATGTTTCTTTCTAATGTCTGGGGCTCACTTTTATTTGTCATGAGTCCAATTTTCTCTCTGCCTTTACAATTAGTTTTACTGTACATTAAACATTGTTCAGAGAGATTTCTTATCTGAAAAGCAAGAAAAACTATTACAAGCTAGGAGAGATGTTATCATTCAACTAGATTCTGTGATTTTGGAAAAGACATTGTTGGCAGTCCGGAGATTCATTGTTTTATGTAAAAGTTTGCCCATATTTTATGATGCTATTATTTGTAGGTAACTGCTAAAGAAAGAAACTGGAGGTAAGAAGGAAAAGTGCAAAGGATTTAATTGATCTCATTTTGTTATATCTCTACTTTCAGAGTCCCTCGTTAAGGTTCCCAGTGATCTGTAGGAAGCTACAGGTTTGGAACAGACTTCTTTTTTTCAGCTGTACCAAAGAAGAGTAGAAGTAACTGCATTTTCTGCCACGGAGTTACTTCTAAAACTATGTTGTTTAGATGACTGTTGGATCCATACCTTTGCTTCCTAAGCAAAAGGCAGGAACAAGACCACAGATACTGCAAAGCCAAATTTCCTCTTCACCTGAAGACAATGACTAACATATTGCATTTTCCAGCACTCAAGGGAAGAAAAATCAATAAATCGCTTTCCAAAACTGTAGCAAAGCTGGGGGAGAGAAGCTACCCGGCTGCAGGATCACAGAAATATCAACGTGGTGCCTGGAGGGACTGACAGCCGCTTTGCATCCAGGTGAGAGAGGTGGTCAGCTCACTCATCCCACCTACCAGGAAGATGCTCCCAGACAGCAGAGTGCGTCCGAGGAGGGAGAGCTCTGTCATTACAGCTACCGGCCTGAACAATCAGAAGCTAAGTCAGTGGCAAGGCAGCAATAATTATGCATACTGACAAGCCTATTTGAAGAAAACGTAATGGAATCATGATGAGATCAGTCTGCAATGGGATATTTTTGTTAAACAGGCAGTTTATTCAAGGCAAGTCAGCTGCGCTGAAGCCTAGAAGCTGAGTTTGAATGGGAAGAACCTGCCTAGTGATCCACTTCACGCACACTTTAACCATAGGATGGCAGAGCACAGGCTCACATTTATGGTGACAGCACACGGAGGATTTTCCTCAGCTTTCTAAAGTCCATAGCAAATGTTATGTATAAAGCTCGTACGAACTAGTGCTGTCACAATCCAGCTCTTCCTGCCATCTCTAGTTACTTGTTCTCACCTCGTGCCAGTTTCTCCTCTGGATCAGCAAATAGCCATGTGGCTGCATGGTGAACTAAATCTAAGCGAAAACTAATCCAGGAAAGAAAGAAAGAACATTCATTGGCTCCCTGCTGTAGTTCATGGTGGGGCCGCATAAAAGCCTGTGCTGACAGATGGGAGAAGGAAGCTAGGAAGAATAAAACTTTCTTTTTTAGCAACAGGGCTGGGTTTAACTGCTCGTAAAACAGCACTGTTGCTAATCTCAGCATAAACCTATTCATTTCAGAGTCCCAAGCAAAATAGGAAGTTATTTAAGTGATATTGAGATTGTACATAAGCAGTACAGGACAGTAGTCATGATCTGGGAAAACAGTCATTTCTACACTATCTGCGGAGGAGCTGGAGCAACCAGCAGTCACTGTTCAGCCCATGAGCTCCGGGGTTTCACCAGCTCTGGAACAGTTTTAGTTTAAGCTGGTGATGACTAGACCAAGTTGGAAATCGGATTCAAGAGTTTTAGGCAAGTGTTTGACTTGAAAATATAGCAAACAAGCAAACAAACAAACAAACAAAAAATGCTGCAAGAGAAAAAAGAATATCCTTGCCTTGTTTGCTGGAGCCATAAACCAAGATACCAAGGTGTCCTTCAACCCACCAAATGGCAGAAGAAAGTTGCATAATGTCATCACCACTAAGCCCATCAAATATTTTATGTCCTTCCAGTCCATCATCCATGAAAAGTGAAAGTTCTTCTCCTCTTTCAAGCAAAAGATAAATCAATTGGAAATTCTCTCACAGGCCTTTTATGCCTTAGCAGAAAACTGCAGTTATCCAGCAAATGTGGGAATGAAAGGATGTGTGATCCTGTCATCTGTGACATGAATGATTGCTACAAATTGGAGATGTTACGGAGTTTGAGAAAGTCACCTTTGCAGCTGGGGGTGACAAGAGCATCAAGAAGCAACAAGAGATATCAGAGGTGATACCACCTTGGTCACTGCCTAGCTGCAGTTTTTTTAAAAAAAGCAGCAGTTGTCTGCTGAGCTTTTATCAGACTTTCCAAACCATCTGGAAGTGACTAGATTTTCAAGTGAGAATCAAAATCATGCAACTTAATAGTTGCACATAGCCTGGACATACTGTTAAGCAGCTGAACGTGGAACATGCCACTAAGAATTCTGTCTGTGGCAGGTATGATGCATACATGAGGTAGAAGCACAAGAGTTAGATTATCTTCATGGGACATATTGTGCTAAGGAGACTGTAGCCAGTCTGTTAGACAGCAGACATTACTCTAAAACACATCAACCTTGTCTGCACTCAGCATGGAGGTGGGTGCCCAGGAGTTATTGAAGCGCACCTGGGGGACAGTGCAGTCATAGGTCATAGCCAACATGGGTTCACAAGGGGCAGGTCCTGTTTAACAAATTTGATTTCCTTTTATGATAAGATCACCCATCTAGTTGATCAAGGGAAGCCAGTTGATGTAATCTTTTTGGATTTTAGTAAAGCTTTTGATATGGTTTCTCATAGGATCCTGCTGGACAAATTGTCCAGCATACAGCTAGATAAAAACATAGTACGATGGGTGAACAATTGGCTGATGGGTGGGGCTCAAAGGGTTATGGTAAATGGGGTTACATCGGGCTGGAGGACAGTCACCAGTGGGGTCCCCCAGGGCTCCATTCTAGGGCCAGTTCTTTTCAATGTCTTCATAAATGATTTGGATGTAGGAGTAGAAGGTGTTTTGAGTAAGTTTGCTGACGATACTAAACTGGGAGGAGCTGTTGACTCTGTCAAGGGTGGAAAAGCCTTGCAGAGAGATCTGGACAAACTGGAGAGCTGGGCAATCACCAGCCGTATGAAGTTTAAGGAGAGCAAGTGCCAGGTCCTGCACCTGGGAAGACGCAACCCTGGCTACGCATACAGACTGGGGGACGAGACGCTGGAGAGCAGCCCCACAGAAAGGGATCTGGGGGTTTTGGTAGATAGCAAGTTGGATATGAGCCAGCAGGGTGCCCTGGCAGCCAGGAGGGCCAACCGTACCCTGGGGTGCATCAAGCACGGCATTGCTCGTCGGTCGACAGAAGGGATTGTCCCGCTCTGCTCTGCGCTGGTGCGGCCTCACCTCGAGTACTGTGTGCAGTTTTGGGTGCCACAGGACAAAAAGGATGTGAAGCTATTGGAGAGTGTCCAGAGAAGGGCTACAAAGATGGTGAAGGGCCTAGAGAGGAAGACATACGAGGAGCAGCTGAGGTCACTCAGTTTGTTCAGCCTGGAAAAGAGGAGGCTGAGGGGAGGCCTCATGGTGGCCTGCAGCTTCCTCACGAGGGGAGCGGAGGGGCAGGCGTCGATCCCTTCTCCCTGGTGACCAGTGATAGGACCCGAGGGAATGGAGTCAAGCTGCGACAGGGGAGGTTCAGGTTGGATATCAGGAAAAGGTTCTTCACCGAGAGGGTGGTCGCACACTGGAACAGGCTCCCCAGAGACGTAGTCAGGGCACCGAGCCTGTTGGAGTTTAAGAAGCATTTGGACTATGCTGTCAGTCATATGGTCTGAACTTTTGGGTAGACCTGTGTGAAGCCAGGAGTTGGACTTGATGATCCTTGTGGGTCCCTTCCAACTCAGAATATTCTATGATTCTATGATTCTAATTTTTCGAAGTAAATGTATAGGTCCACTTCTGGCATGCCCCAAGTTCTGCCCAGATGACAAGAAGCTACGTTCACATTTGTGGAAGGTCTCTACAAGTGATCACAATAATGAAAAACAGCTTCTAAATGACCTTGCAATAGAACCAAGTAAGACTTGGAACTACTGCAAAGGTGAACTTTTGGAGAACCCAAATAAAGTCACACTCCAACTATGAAAGTGAAACCAGTCTACAGATTCCCAAGCCTACAATTTCTGCTCAACAGACTAAAAAGAATTAAAACTACTACCACAACTAAGTTCATTAAAATACTTTAGGTTTTTCACTCATGCCAGCTTGTTGAGTTCTACCTTCTTCCCTGTTCCATGATGCTTAATGCCAATCTATCTAGAAATAAATGTTTTTACGGTGAAATCTCAGAGCTTAACAAGGAGTATAAAATGCTCATGTCAACAGTTAGGTAAATACTGCTAAGTGCTGATGTGTTCAGATATTTCAGTACTCATGTGAGATTTGACCATACTGACAAGTCTCCTAGGAACTGTCACTCAAAATATGGCAATTCAGATGCCTATCCTTTGTTCTCAGTATATGTGATATTTTTAATATTGAAGGCCAAGAAGAAACAGCCTGCTTTTCTGATGACAGCCTCCTCTGTGAACATGCCATGAACCTGAGGAAAGCTGACTTCAAAAAAGACAGCTCTGAAGCTTTTAGAATATTATTTTGAGTGATGTTCAAGCAGTTGCCTTGAAGGTCAGAAGAAACATTAGAAACAGAGCAGTGGTAGCATAGGACTTATATTTTATGTACTGCATGCACAACCCAAAGTCAAAAAAGACGTACAAAATAGAAAAGTATATTTTATGACATCTGAACATGCGATTGCATTTGAGTCTTCATCACAGGACTTGCTATATGCATTGAAATCATGACAAAGCATTGGTACCCACCAGACGTTGGAACATTTCAACTCTAATTCCTTGTGCTTGCAAAGAATTTGCAATTCATATGATGACATAGTCCTTTGGTCCTCCACACATTTGCAGAAGAGTTCATTGTGGCAGATAAATCAAGCTCACAGGCAACTAAAAACTGACTGCAGAAAGGGCTATATTATACATACAACTCACTACTGGACATAGACCAATGCTGAGCACAGTACTCTTTAGAAAACATTTGCTTATGTTTCTCCTATTACTAGATGTAGAAAAAAAAATTCTTAGCAGAGACTATAACTCTAATGCCAAATTTCTTTTCAAGCTGTGAAATCTGACTTTTGCAATAGAGCAGAGGCTTAGAAATCATACATACACATGGTGTAGTCCAAGGTTGCCAAGTCACAGGCTTCTCCTTCATGGAGTCAGTGAACAGTGACAATGTTTTAGAATGTTTTGCTCAGTTTTGCAAGCTGTATCTTATCACCTGTCTGGTTTAATGACAACAGAATAAACTCAAATATTACAATGTCCAGAGCACTGCAGTCAGTGTTGTTTAACAAACAATTACTTCTGAGCATGTACGGGTGTTTTAGAGCACCATTGCATTGTCTCCCCCACCAGATGATAGTGTTAACCTCCAGAGCTACCAGATCCAAGCCAGGCTGAGAGCTTTATACGTGCACTAACTTATCAAGTTCAACTTCAAATGAAACCTGTGTTGAAACTGAAGGAATTGGTTCTCTTCCACAAGCATAAGCCTACTATTTACCTACCAGAAGCAGATGCCAGTATATTTTTAAATATTCCATAGTTTCCTGTTGTAATCTCTACAACATATAAGCAGAAATCCTACTTAGAAAGAACATAGCATCTCTGGAATTTTGAACAGAACACATCTCTCCTGCTGTCCTGTGACAGCATCACCCATTTTTGCCTGCTAACTATAGTCCAGAATGTAATGGAGACTTTTGGCAAAAATATCTCCCACTGCCACAATGTCTCACTGAACAGACATGTTATTTTTTGATTTTGCTATGGTTACTTCCACAAGATCAAATGAGAGCTAAAACGTTATTAATGCACATAATGACATGTTCTTAGCAATAAATTCAGTCAAATATAGCAAGATGGAATCACAGAGTCTAGGATAGACATCCAGTGAGACCAGAGACAAGGGATTATGAACAGCTGCTGGCATGAAATCCTGTATTTGCAACACTGCACAACTCTTCACATTTCGTAGTACAGTTGCACAAGGACTGGAAGACTCATCACTGGTCAGTGTACAACAAAAAATCTTTCTTTCTACCATTTCCACTCATTGAATCATGTGTCTCCCAGGAGCTCACAGGGGTTTATGTCTCTTAAAACTCTTGGCTCTGTCAATACATGCTTTTACCTCAGAATGTGCACAAAATAAATAGCATCTTGGCACGTGCCCTCATCACGTCCTCCACTCACCCAGTGGTTTGTATGTTCCTGTTTTATGCACTGTTGTCACATCAAAATTACAGAAAGTTAACTACAACATCTACTGTAAGTTTTACCTTCTAAATATGTGTGAGGTATAGCCCTTACAGTGAACCCCTCTCCTGTTCCCATCATATTAACACAAAAAGTAGTACAGGCACCAGAAAAGACTGGGTCCTGTTCTCCACCAGCTCTCTCCCATCCTCCAAAACAGTTCCACCTCACATATTCAGATATGAAAGATTACCCGATCTCTACGTTAATATTTCTGCTGATGGTGCTCTCGCTGCCTCATCCTCTAGTTCAATGGCCAGCTCCAGTGCCAGCAATAATTTCTTCATTTCACATGCAAAACAATAAATTAAACAAAAAAGTATGGCAAGACTGATTCTGCCACAGAGCAGTTTCCCTGCATTTAATCTAGAAAGAAAAGACTTAGGGAAAATATGTAACCTGCTCTAGCAAGGTTGGGCAACCTGCTCTAGGTGTCCCTGCATGAGCAGGGGGGTTGGACAAGATGACCTCCAGAGGTCCCTTCCAACCTCAACTGTGATTCTGTAACAGCCTTCCAAGTAGAAAAGACTGCTGTACTACGGAAGAGAATAAGTATTTTTTGATATCCAGTGAAAACAGGACCAGATCAGGCTCAAAGTGTAGTGAAA
This sequence comes from Chauna torquata, assembly GCA_013399475.1. Taxonomy (NCBI): domain Eukaryota; kingdom Metazoa; phylum Chordata; class Aves; order Anseriformes; family Anhimidae; genus Chauna; species Chauna torquata. Next base: position 23,239 of record VXAL01018408.1, read on the forward strand.
GTGACAGAGACATTGAGTAGAAAGTCTCCTCCATCAAGGTTGGCATGAAGGATCTAGGGATGTTAGAGCATCTCACCGGAATCTTTGAATGAGAAAAACACCACCCAGGAACACCTTTTGCAGACCTATCTCCTACAATTGCTGTTGCTGTAGAAATCATACCATTGCAAAGATTAATACACTTTTATGCACCTGTGTTTGCAGCCTTAGTCAGTAACTCCCCTTTCTATCCTGGATCCGCTTCTTTCAAATTCACCTGCGTTCACTGTGTCCCATGTACTTTGATTCTCAATTCTCCTTGTCACTGTTAACTTCCTTACACTTCGTTATTCTGCCCGAATGTCCCTCAAAATGTACGCATTATCCACTCACTGTTTGTTCAGCTAATTTCCTTCATTTCTGCTCCCTTTCTTATTAAAACGTTCATTGATGGCATTCTGATTCCCTTTGTTCTTACATTGAAACCAATTCATTTAGCAGTCTGCTTTCCCCTTAAATTTCTCTGTATCTAATAAAACTAGTTTTTTCCCTTTCATTTACCCTTTCAGAGGCTTTATTTCTCCCCACCAAACCCACTAGTGAAGGTGGAAGCAAACACCCTAGAGAGTGGCAATTATCACACTCTGGAGTAAGGATGATCCTAGTAATCATTTGGGATCTAATGAAGAGTGGTATGTACATATGTGTGGACCTAGTATGGGATCAGAAAGCCACAGGAAAATGGCATTATGCTCTGTCAAATGGGCAAATGATTTCTTGAGAAGGCAACAAACACAGACCCAGGTAAGATGTACTGAAAACAGTTGTTCTGGAAAAGGAATGTAGCTGATTTTTAAAGGAAAATCATAATCTGGGAGTTCAGCAGCTGCATTTGTTTGAGGTTGAGCTGCAGTTTGTTTGAGTTGGTTGAGTGTGTCCACCAGAAGGGCTTACCCTTCCCTACTCTACCCTGGTCATAAGTATGCATGATCCCATAGGATTTCCATGGAAAAAGATGCAGCTCCTTCAGTCTGCTCTGTGTACAGTCAATATCCAGCATGACTTTCACTTGTATCAGGATTACACTGTCCATAACCACTTTTATTCGGGCTGCAACAAAGCAATTATACCTTGGTAACATCAACGGGTTTATACCTGCTTGTGCTACTCACTTTATAAGAAGTGTACATAAGCCCACAGCATTACATTAACACTTTTTTCTTGCAAACGGAGGTCACAAAGAGCAATAAAAGAGCCTCACAACACCAGCTAGAAGGCCTGCTTCTTTCCAGGCAAGTTATTGTCAGCATACAGTAACACAATTTCCCAGCCTGCAGACGTGGTCATTGACACTGCAACATTACGGCATCACACAGGGACTCATCTGTTGTCTTTCAAGTTCAGACTGATGACTCAGAAAAGTGTCTCATTAATCTGACCCAAAGAACCCAAAATGACCACAATACATACTGTGAAAAGCAGCAAAGCCAGCTAATTTTTATGTAGTCACCAAGAACAGGAGAGTGGTTTATCAGTGGTAGAGGGAGAAAGAGATGTGTGGTTGCTGTTTCCATTAAAACGCTGGGACATAGCAGACATAATGCTGTTACAGTTCTTTTCATCAAGGGGCTGAAAATTCAATGTTCATTTATTCTGAGTGAATTTCACACACTGTTCTCTATTAAACACCATTCAAAACATCACCAAGGTTTATGTGGTTGGTAGCCAGACCACTAGTGAACACCAGTTGTCAGTAGAATTGGGATGCTGAAAGGCCGAAAAGAAAAAGTATCCTTTTGTTTCCTAAAGGATTATTCTCAGAAGCATCCAGAGCACTCTTTACATATTATAATACCAGAAAATAAGGGAGGAAAAAAAAAAAAAAAACAGTTCCTATACAAAATAAACCAAATTCTGGATATAAATAAGAGGTCAACCTTCACATCTATGCCAGGATACACTGGATATAGACCAAAATCTATTCAGTAGTCCAGAATATGATAGAGCAACTGAACTATATCAGAACAAAAAGGGAATTCATATTCCACTTTCCGGTTGACCACTAGAACTGACCTATATTTAATGCTGACTTCGGCAGAAGAACCCAGAAAGTGAGTGCTTCATCACATTCCAGGTAGTAAAATGACTTCTTACAGAATGGAACAGAGTGGAAGACAATAAAATAAAGGCTATCAGCATACTGTTATAACCAGGTAAGCATGAAAGGAAACGATCACAGCTTTTCACACCCATATGCTATCTGATCCCATTATAATTCGCTTTGTGTAGAAGGACTGGGAGCGCTACTTACTTTCACAGAGACGTCTTCTCAGCTTCCCCCGAATTTTATCGATGGCATTGTAATCGGAGACATGAAACACGTGAGCAGACTTGGGTTCTGAAGCAATCTCATCGAGTTCCTCTTTTAGGGCTTCACCAACACCCACAGCAAAGATCCTTATTCCAGCCTGACGGGCTGCAGTGGCTGGATCCAAGACATAATCCTGGCTCCTTCCATCGGTCAGAAGGATAGCCACTTTTTTAACAGTTCGATCACTAAGTCTCCCACCTGCTTCTTTGGAAAAACTGTAAGTGTTGATGTACCTGAGAGCATCTCCAGTGTTTGTATTACCCCCATAATACCTAATTTTTCGGGCAGCCTCTTTGATTTCCTCACGGGTTTTGTACTTTCCCAGGTCGAACTCTGTGGTTGGCCGATCACTATATCGCACCACACCTACGCGGGTTTTATCTGGGCCAATCTCGAAAGTTTCCACCAAATTAGACACCCACTGCCGAACCTTCTCAAAATCTTCTTTTCCAACACTGGAGGAGGCATCCAAGATGAAAACAAGGTCATAGTGTACGTTCTTGCAACCTGCAGGAGGGACAGAATATATTGCTAAGGGAAGTTGAAAGACAAGTATCAGACATAAATATTCCCCAGGCATGGCTCCCTAGTGAGCCATTCTGAGGAGGCAGCAAACTCTTTCCCTGTCCCGCAGAGAACGCGCAGGACAGCCGTTCTTCCTTGTGATTCACCTCATCTGTTTCAGGAGATCTACAGTAGATCAGCACACACTTCCTTTTGAAATGCAAACCCTTTCTCTTCCTGCAGCTAACTTCCTTTGCTCAATCTTTCACCTACACCATCTGCATGCATATGAAGCTATTCTTCTCTTTTAAAAACTTCATTGCAGTCCTTTTGCTCAGGCAATGCTCTGAAATGACCTTGGCAGCTCCAGAGACCTGCTCTGACCTTCCCTTTGCCAACCCTGACCTAGAGTAGTGAAGCTTTCATGTTCCCTCTTGCATCAATATTATGATTTATTTATGCTTAGCTAGAAGCAGTTCTTCTGCTCAGCATGATATCTTGGTGAAGCAAGTTTATAACAAGTTTATTTTGATTTTGAGGCTCTCTGCCATTGACTATTGACTAAAGAATGACTCACTGAATACTGTGATGGCTTCCTTGACAACAAAGGGTAGTTCCTTTGTATGAGAAAAGTTCACTTATCCCCACAAACACCCTTTTGGCTCCAGTCACGATATCTGTAATCTGAAGTCTGTGTAATCCGAAAGGCAAATGTATTTTAATTGCAGTTTTCTTGACCCATGAAACCAGACTGGTCATATATTTGTCAGCTGCTTGCCAAGAAAATAGATCTCCCAGGAGATGTTTTCTAGCTCTCTCTGAATATATGCAAGCCAACCAGCAGTATATTCACAAAAAGTCCCAGAGGTGACCAAGATATATCAACAAGATGCCACAGCTGGACAAAATGTATATATGGATATATTTAATTTACCGTTAAAATCCATAGTGCCTAACATATTACACAGTTTCAAGACTGAAAACTGCCCTACAAAGTCAATTTATCTATAGTCACAACCATTGGCCGTCATTTCTCCAGTAGTTCTTGTCCCACATCACCTCACAAAGTGCAACTGCTTGTTTGAACCAATGGTAAAAAGCTAATTTGACCAGTCATGTGAAAAACAAAGCACATATAATATGATGCAAGACAGAGAGCTGGTCCGTACAACTTTCTGTACCATTTCATTCTTATTACAGGGCTTTTCTTTGCCCCACTGAATTGGAGCTGTTGTATGTGTACCCTGAACTGCTGGCAATTGCCTTTAAACCCTGCTGCTTGACCAGGGTCTGAGCGAGCCCACATTCACTGAGACCAGATCTGTTCCGTTTATTCCAGTTTCACTGCAGGTTCCTGATTCCCCCAACTGTTCCCACTACAACCACAGCAATGACCTCCTCTGGGCTCTGACCTGGACTGACCAGCCTACTTCCCTTGGTCAGAAAATCTGGGAGTAGTTGTGAAAATATGTGACTCCAGGGCATGTTCACTGAGAACAGTTTAGCTCTCTATACATTAACAAGTGACATCCTCACTGTACGGTTTGCATGTTTTCACATTAGACTAGTTCCAGCCAAGTTCCAGGAACTAAATGTCCATCAGTGACAGAGATACATTATACGTGCAGCTGAAATGCATCCTGAAGTTCAGTTTCATAGGAAATTAATCCAGGGCTGCTCTCTAATGTGAACCAAAATGCAGTAACTGGAAATGCTTGGAAAATTCACTGTGAAAGTTTGAAATCCTAGTTATGGCTCCAAGAGTACAACCTTTCTCCGGGATTTGGCTGCCAGGGCTCCATGGTCTTGGCATGGAGCTCCTCAGGAAGCTTTTCTGGAAGCATTCAAGAAAGACTTGCCTGTCCTTCCCCTAGAAGCTGCTTTTAAGGTGAGCTTCTCACTCTTGGTCCTTGCTTGAGCCATGGACTAACTTCTCAGCTTCACCTCAGACCTACCTCACCTCTGTTGGCTTGCCTGGACAGTGGCTGACCATGGCTACTGTCTTCAGATCTCATCTAGACCCTGACTTGCTGACTCATGTTTCTGGCTTGATCTTGGCTTCATCTCTGTGAGCTTCTCTGGATCCTTGGTTGAACCTGGCTGCCACCCTCAGCCCTGCTCCCTCACTCCTGGTGCCCCATGTCTTAGGAAATAGTCCATCCTTGCTGCACTCCTGACCGGATCTAAAATGCTAAAGTAAATGCACCCATTGCACGTGTAAGCTGAGGACTGGGATTTTTTCCCTAGTACAGACCAAAAAGTATGGAGGTATCATACACAGTTCATCCAAGTACTTGCTTGACAGCCAGCACAGTGAATGGTAATATGAAACACACTATCCAAAGGTGGGGGGCGAGATGCTGTTGCCATATGTCCTCATAGAGTTCCAGCATGTGAGCCTACAGCAAGGTCACAAAGTCTTCTCACACACCCCTATTTGAGCTTACAGTTCAAAAATTAGCTCTGGTGCTATATTGATCATCCTGGGATTGTGCAGGAGTCCCAGAAAAGCCCCCTGCACTGGAAAGGAGAGTGTGGATGGTTCAGGCACATGAAGATGACTTGCCTTCAGACAAGAGTAGAAGCATTATAGGTAGGCATTATAATACTGTAGGACAATGCTCATGGTACTGCATGATGGCAGTGAGAGTGGTTGAATATACACCTAGCATGTTATGGGTGATGATGAAAAATGAAGATCATCTGCTGCTGTGTTAACTTCTGTTGCAGGGGACATTCCAGAGACCTGACCCAAGCGTTGCTGTTCCTCCTGTGTCTAAGGGAACTACCTATACATATGGGATTGGGATCACGTTGGGAACAACCCCTCCACGTGGGATCACATCGGAAACAACCTGTTCACAAGGGATCGTGTTCTGTGACGGCATTTTGTAAGGGAGGGAATGCTTGTCTCTAACCACAGAGCAAGAAAGGTCTGGCTGGATACATCAGCAGCATGAGCAGCTATCTGAAAGTTGCTGCAAGGAGACACACAGTAATTCTGTCAAAGGTAACGGGAGTGTGAAGACAATGGAATATATGGTTTTATATTATGGGATGTCGCTTATATTACATCTATGTACATTGGCTAGATTGCCAAGTGCAGTTCTGCTTGCTTTTTGCAGAATATAAAGGATAAAACAGTAAAGGGTAAGCAAGAAATCTCTGCTTTCCAAATTAAAAAAAAAATCACTATGTTAATCTATGCTGTCTGAATAAAAGAATATTAATGAAGTGAGACTAACTAAAGAATATAAAGGTTTAACTATAAAACTCACAAGGTACAGACCTTCCTGTTGCTCATTTTAGTGACTCTCAGCAGGTGAGATGACTGCACTTTAAAAACAAACACAACAAAAAGAATCCATCCTATCTGTGTTCAAGGGCAATGAGCCTTAAAACAAGGCATTTTTGAAGTTTAAACAGCAATGCCTATTCAGGCAGTATTACAGGCAAGAAAAAGATGGTCTTTCAGGATCATTTTCTTAAAGTTAGTGATTCTTTGCTTACAGACCTGATGGTAGTGAGATTAAATGCTGCAGAAAAGATTTTAGTAAATATTAATCTGCATTTTTAGCACAGTAATGTCCACTGCTGGACAAAATTGATTGTTTTCCAAGAATGCTATTATAACGTTGTTTACTGGCAGAAATAGTTCATGTTAAGGGAATATGGGGGATAATTCATAGAAAGTGAACTTTCACTTTTGTAATTACAGGAATGCTCTGCGGAAACATAATTCCAGCAGTTGTATTCGCCCGCTCAGACACTGAGTCAACCATTTTGCTAAATTGCCATTAAAAATAGTTCACAAACAAGCCATAGGGCCAAAATTATTTAAAGGAATCACAAAATGAACATATATATGGTATCACCATATCCTTTCCGTGACTGATCCACAAGCAGAAAAAAAGATGAGATTTCACTTTGGTTACTAAGTACTTATTGCTGTTAAACTTGATATAAAAAGCCTTACAGAGATCACATAACATCACTGTAAAGCAGCTATTCCTTAGACTGAGAGAAGGTCTAAAACCTCCTTTTCTTTAGTATAAATTAGCCAAGGCTACAGAATAGCATCTTTCCTAGAAAAAGAGCCAGAAAGCCTACATCTCCAAAAGAAATATACATAAATAAAACCAAAACCTTTGGGCTTTTATTATGAATAAACTGTGTAGGTCTACAGCCATATTCTCTCCCTGACCTTTAGCATCAGTCACTTCCAGATAACTAAACTCTTCCTACTCCCCCTCAAAAATCAGCATGTCCTTGTAAAGACTACCTGTAGTAACAGTCTCTCGATTGCACCATCCTCTAATCCATTCACAGAATCACAGAATGGTTGAGGTTAGAAGGCACCTCTGGAGGTCACCTGGTCCAAACCCTCTGCTGAAGCAGGGCCACCTAGAGCAGGTTGCCATTTGGTGGCATTTGGGAGACAGTGCTAATTGGCACAAGCCAAAAGCCATGCCAGGGACCATGGCAAGTATGAACCATGAGACAGAGGAATATGAACAGTACCCTGACTCTGTTTAGTTGACTAGGAAAGTCCCAGCCAGAAGAAAGATTCACCAGGTCTAATCTGAAACTCACTGAAGGCAATGTAAGGAGTGATCTCCGTGCTATCTCCATGGATGAGGCATATCCTGAGCAAACTGCATGCTGCTCTCTTTGTTCTGGGTGGCTGAGCAAACCTGTCTAAGCCCACAGCAGAACCAGAAACTCTAGTTAAATCACAGTCTTGATCCCTGAGTTAGCTCCATCCCTAAGATCTGTTTTATGTCTTTGCACCAGTAAATGTCTTTTTTTTTTTTTTTTATTGTTTTCCTCCTACCAATGACAGCATCTCAGCCATGTAAAAGCCACGGCAGCTATTTAACAGGAGTGGAATGGCGCATACCTGCTCTTTGTGCCTCAGTTCTCTCCCCACCAAATGTAAGTGTGAGAAGAACCAGGAGATGGGGTACACGGCATCTTCCCATAACAGGCATATCTCCTTTCTCACATCAGCTTGTCTTTTCACTGTGGTGAGAAGCTCACTAGAAATCCAATCCGTAGCCTGGCAAGGAAAATAAAGAGCAAGTGTTATCTCATAGAAAAACAAACAGAAGCAATGATGCAAGCCACGGGAGCAATGTTTTGGTTAGTTGTCTCTTCTGCCCGTCATTTTGTTGACTAGACACAAACCACCCAGACAAAGAGGCAAGAAGTTCACCTACTCTTCAAACGCTATAGCCTTTCACTAGCTCTATTCAGTGTACAGCAGCCTGAATGGAAAAAGGAGAGAGATTACCAGATTATTATACTTTAATTGAGCCCACTGCCAACTACATAATCAACGCACTGGAGTGGAAACCATTCCTGACCTGGCCCTCCCACACATTCATCATTAGGAGATACAAAACACGGAGCCGAGATACAACCCACTGCAAATCACACACAACCCATTGCCACCTCGCCCATTGCTGCTTCCAGTTCCCAAGCCTCAGAAGTGCTGAACACTAAAATACAGGGCTGTTTTCATATACGTGTTTGCTACTGATGGTTATTGTCTATATTAGCAAATTCAGCAGCTTCAGAATGCACCTTTCAACTATTTAGATAAAAAGTGCAAAAGCTCAGGTGGAACACCTTCAGTTTAAGGTTGTTGGTTCCAGTTTACCTTGTCTGAAGCCATGGAAGTCAGCCAGTGTTGTAACAAGCCAGGCCAAGTGGCTGGGCTGTTATACGTTTAACTACATTTCCTAACACTAAACTAAGTCTTTTTTTTAATTATTTAACTACGTAATTATTTATTTACTCTTACTTTTTTAAATTAATTTTTACTATAAGGATCATAAAATCATTACAATTTTATGTACTAAGCTCCATACACGCATGAGAAAGCAGTTTCCACTCTGTAGCTCTTACTGCCTAAGGAATCACTTTGGAAAAGTTTCTCCCAGCTCCTGAATCCATCTTTTCCTCTTTAGTGCACAGATTTCTTGGTTCATTTTCTTAAGGAATTTCTGCTTCCTTTGTCTTTTAACATGCACATCAGCTTTTCACTGTTGATGGGTAAAGAAGGCATAAAGAGGACACTGTATGTTGTAGATCATTGCTGTAGGGCTGATTATGCATTCTAGGATTTCTTTTTCAAAGCAATAAGGTTCGGGGGAATCACAGACAAAAAGAATGGTGGTGTCAGCATTTGTTCAAATACAGTCTTGATCAGTCAAATGTTGGGCCAATCTCTACCATGTCTCTTGGAAATAAATTGCACATCATTCTAGTTTAGGGAATAAAAAAGGGAAAAATCTTCTGTAGTCATTGAGACATAGCTGTAAATCCTTGTTCCAAGGACAAAATACAGGCCCTTGTATTTTCAAAAGTCTGTATCATATGCAGACAAGGAGAAAACAATGCACCTAATACATCCTGCGCTCTGCAAATGAAAAGCAGGAAGCATCTGCCAGCAGTGGAATATAAATGCAAGAAAAGATCCAAAATAAAAAGCCTGATTGTTCAAGCACTATCCCTAAATCCAAAGGGCACAAGCAGGTGCTGTAGTGTACAAGTCAATCAGACGGTGTCCCTGCGAGACAGTGAGGTGCTCAGGTTTGAGCTCCCTGGAAATGGTTGCAGGGTAAAAAGGGCATTAAAATATCACCGTACCCTACAGTAGTTAGAATTTCCTTCTAAATAAACACATTACTGAAATACCAATCAGGCAGCCGCCTGTGGAGGGATCAAGGCAGGCAACACTTAAAATAGCTATGGGAGCCTTCAGCCCAAGGTTTCTTCTCCCGTGTATTTCTTAGGAAATGTTGGTTTCTGGCACTTAGGGGCGGCAGCAAGAGATGGGAAACCAGATCTGCCACGGGGCATTCTGCACTTTCAGTGCTGAGAGCTCAAAATGTCGTTTCTGTGTGTCTGGGCTTGCACGGCAGCAAAGTTTTATAAATACACTATTAAAAACAGCCTTTGCCAGCTGCTAACCCATAGGAGGCCAGGATAAATGGAGCAGACCACCAGCTGGTGTCACTCAGCAGAACAGAGGCGGGATGAACTGATGCCGGCTTGAAAGGCAGCAGACATGGAGCTTGGTGGACGTGGTTCACTTCCTACACTTTTGCCCCAGCAGAAGGACTACATATATGACTAGGCTTGAGACCTGCATTTCTAAGGAGTCATTCATCCCCACTCTAGGCTAAAATACTTCAAGAGCTCATTGCTGTGTTATGAATGCTGAAAGGTATCTCAGAACAGTCATTTAGACTAAAAATAGGGGAGGGGGGGAGGATGCAAATCAAATCAGAACATCTGCTTAAAATCTAGAATCATAACCTGTGGTAGCTTTAATATACATTTGTGGTTCAGCGTTATTCTTGCATTCAGGCCAAAATACATCATTTCATCCACTTTTATAGCATGGAGAATTGAATCAAGTCTCTTAACTTGCAACTAGTTTATGTATGGATGTTTCAGGGAGAGAAAATTGCCCCATCCACATCAACAGGACTCATATCATGGTAATGAAGTCTTCAGGGGTATTAGAAGAAAGGTTGGAAATAAAGCATTTCTAGTGAGAGGTTTTCCACAGTGGCTTCTTTCCCACTTCAGTTCACCACTGTGAGATAAAGCCCAGTCTGCGATTACAGCAGTTGATCAACGTTTATGTCCCATTCCAGGAGAAAACGTTGAAAAAGAGCCCAGAATGGGACCGTTTAGGCTTCAGAGTGATCCAAGAATAAGAAATTATGTTTAGTGGACCCTGTTTACAGTTGGCCAACATGGTTTTCTTTTATTACTATTTAGTTCAGCCTATCACTTAGGAGTATTTTTCCTTAAAGTGGCATAAGTCAATTTACGTCCTTTAAAATACATCTTTTTTTCTGTTTATTTTGCAGATATCACTGTGGGATTCCTTTGTGACATATTTACACGTATTAAGTGACACTGCAAAAAGAACTGACTATTATGTCCAAGTTTGCTACCAAACTGCAGACTCTGTGCCTAAGGTCTCATTTTTAATAGTTTACTGGGAAATAAAGAAATGAATAATTCTGACTACATGCAAATATGATGTGGGAATGGCATCCCGGCTGAAAAGCATGCTGGTAAATGTTAAAGTGAGCTCTCTATGCTTAAAATACAGGCGTAATACAAGCTATTCATATAGCCTCACAGCTGAACAAGCAATACGCAGAAGATAGACACAAGCTCTATACAATCTTTAACTTTGTTAACAGCTTTTTTTTGTGGGGGGGGGGGGGGGTATAGAGTTGTGGGGGGGATAGGGGATGGTGGTATAGAGTTTTAGGTCAGTGAGCGTCCATGGTAAGGCCTCTCTGCTTTTGAACAATAAGGAAACTCACTTTGGGAAATGTATACTCATAAAAAGCATCAATCAATCAATCAATCAATCAATACAAAGCTAAAGGAAAACTGGGTCTTCTCATCTCAAAAACAATTTACTCTTTTGCTCACTGTTGGGCTTCTCTTGCACTCCTGAATTTTAAGGGATTTGAAGAAGGCTTTCTCTTCTTGAGCATGGAGGCTGGGAACAGAGCTAGGGCTCTTCATCCAAAGCATCATGTACACATCCAGAACCAAACTGCATAGCGGGGCTGCATTTTATTGTGTGTTTTTATTTATTTGTTTGTTTCCCTGATTGAACCAAAATGAAAGAATAACCCAACATGAGTTTATTTGGAAAATGAAGCTCCTGTCCTTTGTGAGTAAGATGGGGTTTTCTATCCTGCTCTCTCTGCCTTTGTCCTGCCTGGGCCTGATGCTGAAGAGACATACAGGGACTTTGTTCTAGCTCTGCTTCTCAGATAATACTGTCTTATCATAATTCAGGCGTCAAGGAGGGAAAACTTGTGTGAAAGAACAGAAGCAAAACTGTGTGCTTAGAAATGGCATCCTGCAAAAATGAAGAGAAAAGAAGGGACAGATACAAAGAATGTGGCAGAGCAGAAAACTTCACAGCATTTCTAGGATGAGTGATTTAAGCACATGCACTGGATATTCCCTGCCTTAGTCCCCCAGGTACTGCTTTTCTGTCCTGGTTTGAGATGTCACCAACACCAAAACTCTTCTGAGTCAGAAATGGGGGAAAAAAAAAAAAAAAAAAAGACCAATTTCTGTGATCTCTTTCATCCTTCAGATGAGTGAGTCAGTCACAAAATCGTATTAATTAAAAAAAAAAATAGAGTCAATACTAAGATGAGCATTTCAGCAGTGAGATCTAATAAAACTGCTCATACCTCAGGTGAGCAAAGTTCAAAGACCGTACAGGGACAGTGCAAGGAGCAGTGATTCAAGACTGAATGTAAAAAGCATGTCTAGTTTTGGATTTTAATTTGCTTATTAACATATCTGAGCTTTTGCTAGAAGATAGGTTTTGCTAAATCTTAACACTGACCTGTGATTCTTAATGTTAAATTCAAGGGGAACTGGTATTATTGTTTTGCTGAATTTCACCCATTTGTCTGCTGCCACCATATGCCATATAAATGTTCTAACTATGCTGGCATTCATAATGTGATTTTAAACGTCTTTAGTATGCTCTTCTAAAGAAGAGGTTAGCCTAGGGTGAAAAAGACAGTGTCCAATTATACAGCTTTTCACACACACACACAAAAACAAAATGAAAAGAAAGAACACTAATACATCCGACATCTAGTAGAGTCAGCTTGTTGATCGTGTCTCTTCCAACTACTGAACTAAGCAATTTAATTATCTAAATTATTGCTGATATGAGCAGGAAGCAGACCATATAAAAGAGAGATGGGACTTTCTCCTCCCCTCCGATCAGCCCATGCTGTCATATATCTTTGTGCGATGCTTTTTAAAGAAATCATCCCATGGCATTTCTGGAAGATATGCATCTTTCCAGGCCTGAGCCAAAGCCAACTGTAGTTAATGAAAAGAGGGTCATTGATTTCAGTGGGCATTATTTCAAAACCCACGTGAATAATAGAGCAGAAAATCCTCTGCCAACACCAGAGTTGCTCCTGAGGTACTTTGTTCAACTACAACTGATCCGAAGCCTGCTGAAACCAGGGAGGAGACTGTCAGCAGCTCCACAGCCTGTTGGATGGGGACACTCTTGTACCCTGCTACCCACCAGGTCCCTGGCGTCTGCTCTGAGTACCACCGAGGCTGTGGGAGCTGAGGCGTTTCTTCTCTTCTTCTGCAATATCATGTCTCAAGAGCAACTTCTACGCTGATCCCCAAAAAACAGATTAGCTGCACAGAGATGGTTAGCATGACTGCTAGCCAAAGAGATCTGTCATTTTGATAGCAGATGAAATGGGGTGCTGAGGAAAGATCAGCAGAGCATTCAAACCCATCGACTTGTTTGCCTTAGTTGAACTCTATTACTGTTCTGAAGTACTTGGTGCTGGAACTACCAGGTCCCATGAATGATTAATATCGCTGCATTTGGAAAGAAGTTTGATTGTGCAACAAAGAAATTACATACAGAACAATTAAGAAATAGTTGTTTGCTAAGTGACAGGTGTCTGTCCAGGAGACTGAACAAGACAGGAATTGGATGGGAAAAAAATATCATACAGAGAAGGGTAACCAAGTGTCTTAAAGGGTCATAATGCATATTCCAAAGGGGACTGAATTAACTCAGCATGGCCATTTCCTAATTTCTGCGTGCTCCACTTGGCAACCTTAGAAACGTTCTTTTAACTTCCATGGCATTGCATGTGCATTTGTATGGAAACCTGAGAGAAAGTCAGAACTCGAATTCAGCAGCTCCTGACTCCTTAACCTATGCTTAGATCATGTATCACACCAATTGATCCCTTTGTAAATGCATCTACCACAGACGATTTAAAACAAGCCATTACTGGTTGCCTGCCAAATTGCTGCAATTCTAAAATACCCTAAGTACTAGTCGAGCACTTTGCAATGTATTTTTGCCTGCTGCAGCCACGCAGTGTCTGCAGGCTAAAGCCTTGATGCAATAATGCCAAGTATAACTTCTCAGCAATTTGTCCAGAGGAAGTAACTCCAGATATAAATTCTATTCCTGCATATCAAGCTTAGAAATCTTTCTATTGATTGGCTATGAAAACCCAAAACTAACCTGAAATAAAATGTCTCTGTGGTAGAATCTCCCAAATCCTGAAGTCTGTGGTTACGGTACCTCTAATTCCACAGTACCATTCCCAAATTTACCTTGTTACCTCTCCTACAAATAGGCTGCACTCACACGGTGAGACCAGCAGTCCAAACTACATTACTCAGTATCAGCAACACGGCTCACCCATCCCAATAATGGCTCCATTGCACCCTGACTATGTTAGAAAACTTTCTCCATATTCCCTTCCCTATTTTTTTTAAACTTAACACAACTCTGACATGTCTCTCATGTTGTCACTTCAGTAGGGTTTGCAGTATACACGTATCCTAGAACTGAAAAGTCTACCACCTGCATGTAATACAAAGCACATCGTCCATTTAGGACTATAGATAACACTACTTACTGGCATCCTCATGGAAAGAGGAGCCCAATTCAGACATTTAATTTGACAGCCACTGGTGTAAAGGATATCCAGATTAATGAGGAGTGATGTAAGCAAGGCAAAGACCAAAATGACATCCACAGAGGAAGCAACCAGCACAAACTGTAGAAATACTTTTCAGTGGAGTAGAAAATCCTGAGACTTGTCCCCAGTACTATATGCTCTGACTGTCCTTACTGCCATATATGTGGAGAATGTTGATTTATTACAGGGTCACAGAACATCAGTCCTTTGACCTAAGCCTTATAACCTGCATGGGAAAAGTCCCACAAATCCCATTTCCTCTCAAGCAAAGACAGAGTGGTTCCAGCCCACGCTAACTATGAGGAAGAAGCCTTTAACACTGAACCCCTTGAGGCTATTCAATATGAGAGTGCTCTACTCATACCAGGCCCATTTCCTGCTTTTTATATCCTCATGGAAGTTCTTCCAGCTCCTGGAATGAAACATAATATTTTCTTTTTTAGTACAGAACAGGATTATGTCAGTAAAAAGACCCATATGTCATGGCTTTATATAGTCAGCCAGCAGAGCTGGAGCCAGGAACTGAGATGGTGTAACAGCCTAAATCTGGAAAATAGGCAACGTATTTTCTAACAGGGAGGAGCCATGTGACTGCATCTCCCAGAGGACCTACTGAGGCCCATGCAAGGAAAAATTGCTTTGGATTTCTTGGCCTATGCATTATGATAACTGTATAGATAAGGATTACCAGAATCCCTAAAAGCTCCAGAAATGAGCTCATACCCATTGTTTCTCATTCCTAGGGTTAATAACAGGGCCACACTAATTTGAAATGTACCACGCACTCACCCACCATTTACTCAATGCTTCTATTGAACTGTCCAGATGACAGAAAATTTCCCAAATACAGGAATACACATGCCTCCTACTTGCACTGTGTGGGTAGATCTCTCCTCCACTTGTTCCAACAAGTTAATGGCCATCTAGTTTCCTGAAAGTTTGTACAGAAACAACGGCTACATTTGATTAGGAGATCTAGTACTGCAAAGCCTTTTCATTGGCTAATTTTCATTGTCTTGGCCTCTGTAATGAAACCCAGAACTCTACGGAGGACACCAACACACCAGCAAAAGTGAAAGATTTGAGAACAGAGGCCATAAAACCAGAAGATACCTGGCACTACATGGGAAGGTACAGATAGGAGGGTTACATCCTCGGCCTTGCCCTGACTCTTTCCCTCAATACTTGCAGGAAGCCTTGTCCCCTGTGAGGGATCCACTGCCTGAAATCCATCCATCTGAATATCTCCATGCTCTAGTCTACTGAGAACAAGCATTGCCACCTCTCTTTTAAAAGACAAGAAAGAAAAAGGAGAGCTGAAAGGACAAAGAAATAGGCAGCTTCCAGGCAACCCTCTCCTACCACATACTCTAGAGAAGTCCCTTCTTTACACCCCTGTTGCAGCAAGGCCCCAGGTTAGAAAGCAGTTCACAATTAACTGACATGGCAGCAAAGCGTTTTGAGAACTAACCTGAAACCCAAAGTGGGACCGGAACCCACTTAGGGTTTTTACTGTTTATTTCTCATATCTGCATAACTCAAATCCTTTAAGACAGAGTCAGTTCTGGTGAGGCCCAACAACAGATCTCCAAAGTAAGAGGAAACCAGTTTAGGTGTCTGCAGAGCTAGGAGGTTGTATGGAGGATTTGAGACTGAAAGCCTTGGATGCAGGTGCCTAAATGTCACCCAAGCCTTTTTTGCTTGGTGAACATAAAATGCTTCTCTCTCCCATGAAAGGAGCTGGGGCTAGGAGGAGAAAGGAGGGCATAGTTTCTCTGACCATAAAAGTCTACACTGTAGATGTCTTCATCATCACAACAGGCTCCTTTAAAGTAAGAGAAATAAAAGAAGTAAGAAGCACAGCCTTCACGCAGCACAAGCTTTGAGTCAAAGCAAGCTGAAAATAATACTCTTGACATCTCAGGAATCTCTGCCCAGCCCTGGGGACACCGTTAACATAGGACTAGCAGGTAAGGGGAACACATGAGAGTCGAGCAAAAGCAGAGTCACAAGGATCCTAAGTCTGAGACTGAGATAAAACATACCTCACCCCCCCCAGTTTCTGAGTGCAACAGACAGGAAATTACTGCCCATGAATCCTGCCGTAATCCTGCCAAGGTATGAGCTAGGAGAGCTGCAGCAAAGATCTACTCCTGACCCTTTTCTTGGCTTTGCTGTTTCCAGGGCTGTGAGTAAGGAGAACAGGTAGCTAATGAAGAAGCCAGTTAAAAGAAGTACAGCAAATAAGGGTCTGGAAGCTGTAAATGAAACAGAAAAGAACTGTAGCCAGAGAAAGTGTGCAATTTACTCCTGTTTTCTTCAATGAAGGGCTGCCACCATCACTGCCACTCCCATAGAAAGGATAAGAAACCAGAAGTCGTGCTCTACAGCCCACATTCAGCTCTCACACCAGGGAGATGTCAGCTGCAGGATTATCCCTTACTAGCTTATAAGGAAGGTCAATACCTGCCACCCCCTGCACAACAGCTCAGTCCACCTGTCAGTGCTTCAGGCAAGGGGTGAGACAGTGTCAGGTCAAGAGTCCTGGCACTGACTGGAAGGGGTTTGAATCATCTCAACTCTCATTGCATCCAAACCCCTCTGCTCTGCTTCCTTTCTTTTAATTCTTCCCACAAGTCTCACAAACAGCAGTGGTCACTCTCTTGAAGGAAGCAGAGAGCAGAAAGGGAGACAGCTATACAAAAATAAAGCAGTATAAGAAGCTGTGTGGATGAAACATGGAACAATAACAAACTCAAGTATTCCTAACATTCTCATTTCTTCAAATTTTCATAATTAACTGTAAGAAGACCCGTGATACCAAGCTGTGTCAAAGCCCAAAAACCTAAAAGTTATTTAATTCCATTTCCTTTCCTCTTCATACGTAATATCATGAATTTGTACCTTAAAAGAAGAGATAGATGTTGGATAGGCAGTAGTAGATATCAAAGATTTTATTTGATGGTTGGAGGAAGAATATTATTAACTGAATAAGGACTCAAAATTTTTCAAAGTTCCCATTAATCCAAAACTAGTGACAAGCTTGCAGACTGAATTGTTATCTCAGGGAGAGATTACTGATCTTTAGGTATAGGTCTTTTTATGATACTATACCTGTATCCATGTGCTTTGTTCTCATACCAGTTCAGGTAGCTGGCCAAGGGCTATGTGATGACGTTAGGAAAGCAGTAAAAACAGAGACAACTGAAAATGACGGAGCCAGGATCAGACAGCAGGACATATAGTAGCTACCAGGAAAAGAATAGCAAATGCAGAGTTGGAAGCTTTGGTAGAGGAGAAAGACAGGGAAAATTGTAGAAATGGAAAAGAGATACCTTTTTAGACAGCAGTTCTAGAACTTACATCAAATGACATCTGTGCCTTCTGGGACTGTAGAGATGCATTTAAGATGCTCTCTCACACTACACTATCTCCCAAGACAGCGTAGAGCTTTGGCTGGGATTTATCTAATCTAAATTCAGATTGTAGGCATCTAACTAATATTGTATGTGTTTTTATACTTGAGCTACTCAGGGTGGGTCCCCTTTCTAGTTCATGGAGAAAGAAAAAAAAAAAAAATCCATAGCCAGATTGATTTTACCTCTTTCTAAGGAGGATGAGTAAAATAAATGAACTACACACAAGAAGTGCTTATTTTACCCAGAGGAAAGGTGAGACTAGACAAACAGTTAAGATTTAGATACTGATATTTCAACAGATGTCTATCTGGTCAAGGTGGCATGAGAAAGCCAGCCAAAAGCAGCAGCTACTAACAGACTAATACTAACAATAGGAAACTTTGGCAAGTTCAGATGCAGATGGTGAAAACAGTTGAGTAGAAAGTCTGTGTCTAATGGGGAACAGAAGAAGCACATCTAGATTTCTAAGCAGATACCCCTTCCAGTATGATGAAATTGTGTTACAAAAGCAGGTTTGGGTAGAAGGACCAAAATGAAGCTATGAAAAGCAATGCCATTTTGAACTGTTACACTAGCTTACACCAAGAGTGCTTAAGAACATCCTATGCAGGACCTAGTCCAATTTCTGGGTGAATCATTATGGACACGGGAACTAAAAGGGCATTCACAGAATCCTGAATTGCCTAAAGGGTGAAACTTCAGTTTGACTTTTCCATACCAATAAACTGCCTCAGATGAAGTCAGTTTTGATGTTCAATTGATTTAAATGCTCTCACTGACTCTGGAAGTAGGCTCTGGGACCTGGAGACCTGAGGGCAGACCACACCAATAAAAACAAAGGTGAAAAAAAGCACTGAATTCCTTGACCTTTTCTATGTCTTTTTGTCACTAGATCTTCTTCCCCACCGAGCAGTGAGCAAGTATTTACCTTTGCTTTCCTTTTTATATTAAGGAAAGTGCAAAAGTATTAATGCACTGTCCTGATGGGCAGAGATGTACATGAATTTACCCTATATACAAATAAGCAAAGATTTCCAGTGTAGTTGTTTTCTGAAGAGTAACAGTTTTAATAAAGCTGTTGCCTCTGCATTTTGAGTATATCTTCTAATTTCAATTAAAAAAAAAAAAAAGATTATGAGATTGTCTTTGTTTTGCTGTTTTATCTCTGTGTTATCATGGCTGACTGCCTATTATTTACTGGATGAAAACAGGGGTTATAACTCTTGTTTTCCACGGGTATGCATAAGACCTAACTTAATGAATGAAAGTTTTTCATATTCATGTTGACGTATTCAGAGGACAACTCTCATTTACAGACTATTACAGATAAAAGGGAGGATTATGTGCAATCTGATCTCCTGTGTAACATAGGTCCAAAATTATTCTTAAAACACCAGTATCTCATTTATATCTTGTACAAAAGATGCAGTACTTTTTCTGCTCTAGAGAGCTTTCAGTCTTGATTTGTGAGACAAAACATCCCTGCATGAGAACTAGAAAGTTGTTCAGGTGCTCAGTTACCATCACCTGATAAACCGAAACTCTAGAATGAATTCATTCGTCTTCTGTTTCCAGCATCCTTAAATCATCGTGATTTAAGCTGAAACCCTTCCCTGGTTTTTGGGTACCAGAATGAGTTGCTGGGCTCAGTTAATACTTAAAAAAAAAAAAAAGAGAAATTTTCCCTATAAAAGTAAACATGAAACTCCATAATGCCAATAGTTATTCCTTAGACTAAAAAGACCCCCAAACAAAAAAACAAACAAGAAATGAAATTAAACACCAGCTCAGCTACATCAGCAGTGTTTCACTTGTGCAATAAATAGAAAAAATAAAAGAATTCTTAAGATCAGCATAGCACCTCACTTTTTATATGCCCTCCAGAAACTCTAAACACTGCTGCTGCTTACCAGTGGCAGTTTAAGTGCTTTAGGAGAGAAGCCAAACACAAGATGATGCTGAATCCTCAGAGTGAGAAAAACTATGCATTTGTGTACAACTAAACAGTAAGTATCTCAAGANGCATTCACCGCATTTCTACTAGAAAACATTTTTTAAAGCTACCTAAGAAAGTACATTTTTCAGCCACTGTTTATGTGTTTAACTTTCCGGTCTTCTGATGCAATCCTGCTCTCCATTCAGCTTCCATCCTTCTGCTTCCACTTGGCATGCACGGCTTGCGAGTTGCTGGGGTGACTCCCAAATTCTGGGAAGGAATTTTCTCTCTGAAATTCAGTGTGCTTAAATCTAAACTGCTGGACTGTGGCTTTCATTTCCAGCAAAATGCCATGCCGGCACAAAGACTTACATCTCTCAGGCAAATCTGACATCCGAGGAGAATTACACTAAAGCAATAACTGGTGTAAGTCCCAAAATACTATAAAGGGGATGGGAAAAGAGATAATCTTTGATCAAGAACCCTAAATTGTTAGATTTGGAGAAACGTTTGCTGTGTCAGAATTCTGCCTTGCTATTTTTACTTACACTACAAGTGCAGTAAAGCAACAAATCTTCAACACTCCTTGGGATATGAAATCTTCACAGAGCCACTATACTTCGTTTTTCTTACATAAACTACACCTTTCCGTGGCACGGTCTTCTCTGTGTGATTGGCATCATACAGTGCAATAGTCATGCCTGACATTTATCTGTTGAAAGGGATTTTTTTCCCCTTGAAATAGCTATGTAAGACCAGAAGAGAGTGCTGGCTTTCCTTTATTCTTCGAAACAACCATCTAAGCAGAAGACTGCTGTAGGTTTAACTCTTCTCTGTGGTGCTCCCATCTTTATGAACACCAGTTCTGACTCTCAAGTCACTCTGAGAGATAAGTACCCTGGCACTCCACATTTGCACACCCTTTTGAGAAGACAGGATTGTATTTCCCTCTGAGGTGTGTGAAACACTGAAAAGATCAAAGCATAATACAGTTCTTCATACCTGACACAGACCTTCCATTTCTGAAGTCTGTGGAAAAATGTTTGTTCGACAAAATTGCACAGTACATCCACTCCCACACCCCCAAGTCTCTCCTCACTGACAATGGACCCCTTATTCCCTTTCCACACCACTGCATTAGTTTGACATATTGATTCATTTACTCACGTGTAGCAGCTTGTCTAGCTTGCCTCTGACTTTGCTGACTATGAAGAGTCCACCATAAAACACACACACAAAAACACAAAAAGAAACAACACCCTTCATAGCATACTGTTAGATTTCACGTAAAAGCTTTGTTTTCATATGCTTTCTTACAAAAGCTAGTCCATTGCTTTTAAAAAACGTTCAGTTATATCCACAGCAATGCCACTGAATAAGCATTAGATCAGTGTTTTCCCTATTTTTGTATGCTTTTCAGGTTAGTCTTGAAAGTCTCTGTAAGGTAGAAAGTATTAAAAGACAAAGACCAATGTTAAAAGAATACAAGTCTCAGCATTAAGATTTTCCGTGTCCATCTTAAGCTAGAACACAGATAGCTTCAACTCAATGCAACAGAAACGCTTATTCTTCTGTCACACATTGCTGTGATATCACCAATGTTATTCAACATTCCAATATATTACAGCATTATGATACCTGGAAAATATTCACAAGTTGACATCTTATTCCTAATAACATCCTGGAGGCAAAAAGATTTCTTCCCCAGTGCATACCAGTGTACAAGAGTGTCAGCTTTATGACTCCAGCATATGAATTACATCAGGAGGACTCGGTTTCACTGGCAACAATTCAAGAACAGGAAACTAAGGACAATGAAATGACTTCAAAGGAACATGAGTTATTGGAAAGATCATGCAAGTGCAGGCTAAGTATCCCAGCTCGACACATTTCAGTTTCAACAGATTCCAAGTAGCAGGAATCAATTATTTTTTTGTAACTGCAAATCTTCAGTATCTCAGAGCCTGACTCCATCCTGATGTGCAGCTGCAACTCTATGTATCAGTGTAAAGCAAAAAGAAACACTGAAAACAAGACTAACAATAAAAAAAATCCCCAAGCCCCAAAGGAATTATACAAGTGTGAAATACAAATAAAGTAGCACTGCCCCTGAGGCTGAGGCTTAACCATCTTTCTTCAGAGGACAAGCTCTTAAAATATATTACCAAAGCATTTAAGTCTATTCAACAGTTACTCTAAGATGACTCTTCTGCTTAATGAGAGACTTCTCTTCAACCACAAGTTATAAACAGCAGCATTGCCTTTGCATAGCTTGAATCTCACAGCAAAGGGAACGTTTATAGGGGAAAAGCAATCATCTAGGACTGGACTACATTCTCCCATTTCTCAACTTAGGAAAAGAATGAGAGCAGGGAAGAGTATTTTGCCTACCATGTGTTTCTCAGCCACGTAAGACCTACCTTATTTCTGAACTCTGTCCTGCAGCAGAGGAATGCCTTTCTTGCAGGCTAGTGCCTTGCAAGTAAACAGGCAGGGACGGGCAGGATGTGGGCAGAACTTGGGATCTGCAATACCCACAGGCCTGAGAGGCTGCACCCTCCCAGGGACCAAAGTAGCCTCACAATCACCACAAATGCAGAAAAGGAACAGCAAAGAAGGGCTATTCCCACTGCAGTGCCTCCCATGATTACTGCTTGGGCAACACCAGCCCTCGCCTGCCGCCTGGACCAGGAGAACATATAAGCACTGCTTACCCTCCCTTTCATCTCAAGACAGATGCACCAGTTGCTGTGCTGGTCCCAGTATCCCCATAACTACTGGGCAATGCACCGGTATTTGTGGATACTCATTTAATTCAGACTGCTGTCTGGCAATCAGGGGTCAGTGACTTCTAGTCTGTGATTTCAAGCATTTCCTGATGCACTAGCCTTGAAAAGGTACTGCTAGCAATATTCTAGCTCACCTACTTTTGATGTAAAGAGCAATCTGAGTGCATTATATTTTTGTAATTTGTCACAATTTTTTTAAAAGATTCAAGACAATTTTAAGCAACTGAATTTTGACAATTACTGAAAAATATTTAAGTTAAATATTTTCAATATTTCAAGTGTTCCTACTGAACTCATCACATCAGTAGAAGCCAACTTAGACAATTTTTTTTTTTTAAATACCACACCCTGAATTATGTGATTCAGAAATGACTACAGTCCTTGCTAGCCCTGCTGATTTAGTAACACAGCTTGCAAAAAGATCAATGTTCAGACAATCCCACTGGTATCTCAGCATACCTCTTAGCAGATTAAAATATTCCATATTTTTTTCATTGGGGTGACAGAATTTACCCCTAAATAAAGAAACCACAGTAGAAGCCTCAATAAATTGGGAGTCATTTTGCACTTACATCCATATAACACTAAACACACTAATGAAACCTTAAATCACAGAAAACTGTTGCTAGTGACAGAGCCCTTCCTAGACTTCATGGATTTATTCCCAGAAAGCATTAAACCTAAGGGCAGGATTGCATTAATTTTCCTACCTATTTTTCCCATTCTGTTCAGCCATCAGTTAAACCATATCCCAAAGAGTCAGTTTTTACTGTGTGAGAAAGCATCAGTGTGCACAAGGTTAGAGGCCTTTCCCTGAACTCGGGATACAGTAAAAGACCTCGGAGAAATATACTTCTGTTCCTCAAATATGGAGTTGGATGTAAAGCAATCCCTGAGTCCACCTCCATCCAGATTTCTTTTGCAGTCTTCAAAATCCACTTATTTTAATCACCAGCTTTTCTCGTGAACACGTTAGGGATTCTAAAACCTATGGCAGACAAGCAGGTGCTGAAAGAGAGATGCATGCCATTGTTTTTATACATGATGACCAAAGGAAGCAGCCTGCATTTTCAAATGCATCTTAAAACTTTCACTTCAGTGGAATTATCTGAGAAAGATTTAAGTGTTTATTCTCCCTCAAGTGTCAGCTATTTTATTTAATAATACATGGGTACTCTATTTCTCCTAGAAAATAATAACACAAACATTTGAAAAATTTCCCCCAGTATCTAATACTTGACAACCACTTTTGCAAATTTTAACTTTTAATTCCCGTTCTTTTCAGTTGTTGTGGGACATATCAGAATGATTTTCCATGCCAGGGGGCTGAAATCCATAGAGTATTTTTGTGATTCAGTTTGACTTCCCCAAGAAGACCACAAGCTTGTCTTTTGTGATAAACCATAACCTAAAGAGGATCATCTTCAGTAAAACACAAGATTGCATAACTCCTAGAATCAAAGGACTGGGCTGCTTCAACATGCATCTGATGTTTTTTTTAAAAGGACAAAACAAACCGTGTAGTCATCCAGATGCCCAAAAAGAAGACTCTGCTCTTGGCAACAGGCAACGCACCTTAAACAGTGGCAGTTCCAGAGCTGTGAACAGGTGATGTGTGACTCTCTTTAACACCCAGTAAGACAGCAGGGAGCTGTAAGACCTAGTGTAAAACCTACCACAGCCTCACAGTCAACTACAGTCTGCTGCTGAGGAATCTGGGTGCTGCACTTCGCACTGTCTACTCCCAGCAATGGAGGAAGTTACTGAGCAGGATGTTTTCAGGAAAAAAGGGGAGTTAGTCGATGAATAAACAACATAAGCAGATGGTGGAAAAAATAGGGGTAGGTAGGGCAAATCCATTCAAAAATCCTCTTTTAAGCTGCCTACATCTCCTGAAGTGAACTGTATGTATCCTCACCCCAAATCTTGTTCAGTGATGCTCCCTCTCCCTGCACCTTAGGGGATTTTGGCAGGGGAACAGTTCAAAGCCAGGCTCTGCCCTTATGAGTTGTACGTAATTTTCCCCTTCCTAATTCCTCCAAGTTTCTCTCTCCTGAGTGAGTCTTTTAAAGTCCTAAAACAAAGTGCTCCCTCATCTGATCTTCCAGATGCTGCCATGCCTCAAGTCTCCCATCAGCATACATCTCAGCATAAAGTCTCTGTTATGAACAGAATTAGAAACAGGTTCCGGAGAGATGAGAAAAGGGTTATAATCAGGCCATTCACCTGTCAGCTAGTCTGTAAAATGCCAATTTTTCACACAAGGGAACTTGGACACTGAAGGATCTGTTTTGCCTAAAGTTACTGTGACATTGCTGAGAATCAAGCTCAGTTCAGCAGTCCAAGTGTTGCCTCAGAAGGCAAGCCTCCTTCTCCCACATTATGTCTGCTGGTAGAGGAGCAAAGGGTGCCCTGTTTACCAGACATGACCCCTGTGCCTAAAGAGTTCACAATCTAATAGACAAGATTTCACAAATCCTGTGAGTACACAGCCATAAAGAATTCAAAAGGGATTAACAGCCTCCTTGCCCTTCCCATTCTTATGGAGGGTATTTAAGGAGAGAAGCTCTCCTATACAGCATCATTTCACAGAATAGAGAAGGGATTAACATTTATCATCTGATCAAGTAAACAAGTTAGCTAAACAAGAAGAGCTGGTAATGAGGCAGAAAAGCTGATGTACAATAGCATGGATCTCCCCACCTAGGCATGGGTCAAGAGTATTCATAATACTGTGATTTAATTGAGAGACTTTATAGATGAAGGCCAACATCTGCAGACAGCTTAGGACTCACAATGGAAAAATCCATGCTCGGTGAAGCCTCTTAATTACAAATCAGAGTTAGTAAACATTATTCCATTTATAACAGGAATAAGCAAAAAGATCATATGTGTCTGCTTCACACAAAATTGTCACCATGCTCCAGCAATTATTTTTGCTGGCCAGCTTCAATGTAAGAGAAACGCTGTCTTCGTATCAGCATTGTCTTAAATTAGCTATGGGGGATGAATAAATCAACCCAGAGGCTAGCTTACCCCAAAGCCAATGTAATCCCTCCTCCTGCATGGACCCTGGAGGAGACAGGGAAGATGTTTTTTAAGATAACATGCAACCCAACAGCCTAAAACTTCCTATATCATCTGCACATGACTGAGCACTTAGGTACATGGCATCACAGTCACGACAAGTATCTCCTGAAGGATTCTAAATCTGATACCTAGGATAAAATTGTCACATCACCCTGCTGCAACAGCTAGTCCAGACCCTCCTGCTCACCTAAACTGCTCTGATAGCTTTAATCGATACAAAACTTTTCTGCAGTGTTAATTTATTGAGATGCCGCTGCTTGTTGGTCAACAGCCATGGTTCCCCACAGCCTATCTGGGGGGAACGTAGGCCTGCTTGTTAACTCTGCTGACTGATGTGCTGAGGTCTTATTGAAATTACAGGGATTAATCTGACCAAATACAGAGATTTACAGTGTCATTGTCTATATCTCAGTAAACCACTACTGTCCCTTTATAATCCATAGAGAGGAACAGACGTTTCTAGGGAGTAATACATTTCAAACAGCTCAGATGAATCATGCTGTGAAACCTCCTATTTTTCTTTATCAACAACAAAGGGAGCAAGGGCAGTCCGGCTGAGCGGGAGGACTCTGTAGCAGACATCTAAAACTAGGTGAGGTGACCCACCATGACAACTTGGGCTCAAATGACGTGTCTCCAGACATACTGGGCATAGTCTGCTGGAGGCAGACAGACCCAGGAACGGTCAAGAGCCACACAAAACTGTGACTGGTGGCACAGTCACTGCCCAGGAACTATGCCCATCCTTGCTATGTGCAATGGTAATTATTTAAGGGAATTCAGCCTATGATATGATGATTCTTCAAGTCACTAACAAGAAGAAGGACAAAAGGAAACAGTGATGGAAAAGAAGTGATACTGGTTAACATAGAATCATTCCTGCTTATTTCTGGTGTGTTTTCTTTTTTCTTTTTTTTTTCCTCATGAATTCTGCAGACCTAAAAAGACCTCACTAATTCCTCCAAATAGGGGGACAGTCTCTCCAAAACACAGTGTATCTGCAAGCTCCCTCTGTGACTTCCTCACCTTATAGGTTATTACCTTCAAAAATACTCTCCAGGAGAGAGACTGAAAGCAAAAACACTGAAGTGGAATTGAGAAGAAATTGAAGTAAGAGTAAACATTTTTAAGTAGTTTATCATACCAGAGAAACCTGGCATAAGGTTATGCTTTATCTGTTCGCTTTGTCATGTGTTATTACCAGTCTTAACTCAGAAACAGCTTAAGTAAGGGAGTCAGTACACAGCTCTATGGGATGGTGTCCTAGAAAGCAGCATTTCTCTGACTTCTCTGTATTGCCACATCTAAAATTAACAACTTAATTTTATAGCCCACTCATAACTGCCACAGCCTTCCTGGGGTCACGGTCTGTGGTCGAGGAACAGCTGCTAAGGGAAGTGAAAAGGGCACTACCAGAAGAAAACAAGACAATAGAGATATCTACTGAAAAAAAAAAAATGTTGAAGAAGGAAATAAAGAGCAGTGAAATAAAAGGAGAAGAAGGTACTTAGAAATGCACAAATAAGTGGAGTGGAAAAAAAAAAACCAACAAACAGAAAATGCACTCAATAATAAACCCAAGGGACAACAAAGAAAGAAGCTAAAATAAGCTCATGTGGAAAACTGCTTTAATTTCAGGAATGAATCATAAAAGTACTTACCCGTATAATTAAGAAAAGCCTCCACAAAACATAAAAACAACTCTTAGAAATACACTACAGGTGGTACCATAATTATACAGCAAAGCAGGACAGGGGGAAATTGGTTTGAAACAACTCAAGCACGAGGTGGCTTACGAAATTTCAAGACTCAAACATTAAGGTTGTCAACCCATCTATTAGGAAAGAGTAGTTCACTATTGCCCCAGCCTCCCAGAGCAGCTGAACAGCTTTACTACCTATGCTAAAGCATTGTGCTTTACAAAAGGAATGATTTTTTTTCTTCCTGCTGCAGTAACATGAAGGCACTGGCCATTGCAGAACTATTCAAGTCCCGTGTTCAGACTGAGAGCATCCTGGGTTGTGACACTGCAGAGCTTATCAATAACGTAAGTTTGAGCCTTACCAGCAACCGCATGAGACCAGTTGATCTTCATGTGCCAGAGGAGGGCTGTGCCCTGGTGCCTTTCAGTAGCGACTGAACCACTTTGAGCCAATGGGCACAAACTGAAACTCAAGAGGTTCCATCTGAACATCAGGAAGCACTAGTAGGTGGCCCTGCTTGAGCAGGGAGTTTGGACCAGATGACCTCCAAAGGTCCCTTCCAACCTCAAACATTCTGTGAGTCCGTGATTTTCTAGTCAGGAATTACAACCATTGTGCCTTTGACCACCCTGTCTAGATCTAGTCAATGGGGTTTGTTGAAGATCTTCTGGTATATTTTGCACAGATCAGCACTGAGCACCTTTGTCTTATCAATTATTACAGTAGACTGAAAACCACACACTCCTTTGCATTCCTACCTCATCGTTTCATTAGGGTATTTCATTTGCTGTGGAGCAAAAGGTGTCCTACCCCTGAAATGGCTGAAGGGTTGCAGGGATGCCCATTACAAGTGCTTTGAAATGGGTACAAGCTGTTTCGCTTCTAAGAACTGCAGTGATAATCAAGACAGTCCATACACATTATTTGTAGCCTTTACCTACTGATAAAATTGGAATTACTGTTGTGCTGTTGTACAAGTGGTAATTAGTTTTATACTAAATGTGGAGCAAACAGAAATTCCCCTGGTTCCCCTATCTTTAGATTTTCCAGTTCAAAGAAAGTAATTGCAATTGATATACAGAATACCTTCTTCTTATGAAAAGCAATATAAACCTGGTTGCTTTTGAAAGAAATACCTGCATGCTGCCAACAGGCACATAATTCAACATGGTTAAGCAAACAGCACTGCAAAAATTGCACTTGGGTAATAAGCAGTCAAACCACAACCAAGTATTGGCTAAGCTCCGATCAAAGAGCATGACTCCAAAAATATTTCAAACTGTCAATAGTTTAAACTTCCCCTCAAATGTGATGTGAAATATGTTAGTTTTGACATCCCTTATTAAAATTACTTAAGAATCAATATTCAGGACATAACAATAATCAAATAGAGTTGCTTAAACCAAACTCAAGGGATCCTTCTGTTTCGCAAAGAATCAAAGATTAATTTCTAAGGAACTGAATCAATGCAAAGTAAATAGATTCTGATAAGCTGGGAAAGGATAGCTTGCATCTACTGCATAGTAGATAAGCTCTGCGATAGCAGTACTCCCTGAACAAAGGAAATCTAGACAACTGCATAATCAGGACTGACAGCACTTGCAATATGTGACCCATAATTCAATTTCATTCATTCCTAATGAATTGTCAAGGCTCACATAGCTTGGAGAAGCTTTGCAACATGTAACCAGATCAGCTCCAGGTTTTGCACTTTTTGGCCAGTTCTGCAGCCACATCCACCTCTTCAGGGGGTGCTGAGGACGGGCTGCGTTGCTATTTCTGTAGCACAAGCATTCCCAAGCAGGTGCCCGTGCTCACGGGCACCTGCCCTCTATTACTAACATTCCTACCTACCAGGGAAGAAACGGGAAGTTCCTAAAGACTATTCATACCACTTTAGAGCAAGCAGCCTTTAAAATTCAAAATATGTCACAAGTCTGAGACTCTTGTTCACCAATGTATGCAAAAATACTAGGTATTTGCCATGAAAAACACAATATCATAAATAATAAGAATGGCAACCCAGCCCAACTTTCAAACTCCCAAGAGTAAACTCTGTTTTTTAAAGTTGTTTCTAGCAGTACAAGGAAACAAAAACTATCTCACTACTTGAATCACCTAGTGAAATTATTTTTCCACTAACCAGTAGGATGTAACACATCTGTTGTATATTAATAATATTTATTACAGAGGTGGGTTGTTTCTTTTTTTCCCCCACTCCAGATCAAATTTCTGATCTATACCACAAGTCTCTAGCAGACTATATACTCACCATCTACCCACCTACTGCCAATTCTGAAATACTCTTCCCAAGGCAATAATAATGCATCCATACCATTTTCTTGCTAGGTGAAGCATCAGCTATTTAACTTCATAGACCTTTTAGTGATGTTGGAAAAAAAATGTTATCAGCCCCCTCCACCCCCATGTTCAAGACTAGGAATAGAGGCAAAGAGAGAAAAGCAGCTTCTTCCTCATCCAGAACTATCAGTCCTGTTTTGCAGACCCTATGCATATACTACAATATTTAAGCCTAGTCAGTGGAGTCAGACATCAGGAGTAGACTGGGGAGAGGAATTTATTGCACACTCTTCCCCCAAGCCACCAGCCAAGCTCCTCTGCTGGAGTTGCCAGCCTGGGGATTTTAATTACTGGTCACAATTCCCTTGGCAGACAGAACCAGCAAGTGCAAAAGAGATCATAAAAAGGAAAGAGAAGGTCCTGACATGGAAAAAAAATGTTTGTAGGGTTCTCAGAGTTTTATTACCATCTCTGAAGACCGTGTCATGTTTGCGCACGCTTCTCAGTAATTGGAGTACAGACGCACTGTAAGATTCATGGAAGTGGGCTGGCAGCTCACTTAGGTAAATTCATGCACTTGGCTCAGAGATAAAAAAGAGGGCCTGCCTGTCCCATTCTGCAGCTTTCTTACTCTTAGTGGCTTTAGAGCCACGCCAGGGCAAATCTGGTTTCCCAGGGTCTCACTCCCCACAAACAGCTTTGGCCAGGTTTCTGCACCACAGGCACGCTCCAGGTTGGAAAGGTAGAAAGATGTTATAGGACAAGTCCTTTGACTTGAAAAATTGAATCCAGCTAGTGTAATCTTGGAACCTGAATTCTGGAAATGTTTCCAGTTCTTAGAGAATATATTACTTAACAAGAAATCAGAATGCTGTGTATTAATAAAAACCCTTTTTTAGGTTCTCAGTTACAACCGATGTAAGACCTTCTTCTAATGTTATCCCTCACTCACAGATAGAAGACCTGACTGTGCAGAGACTTGCTAAAGGCTTTGCAGCACATCTATGCCAGAGCAATATCAGTTGTCCATGAACCCTGACTATAGACCAGTGGGTTTTTTAGCTGTAGTATTAAGGCAAAAATCCTTAACTCCGCCTGCAGTTTACTGACCTTTAATGTAGTTTATAAATCAAGATCTAGGACTAACACATCCTCTCCTCCGAAAAACATCTCAAAACCTGGCCACTGTTTTTTGAACAAAATTTGAAACCGAAGACTAAAAGTTCGGATTTACTAACTCACAAGATCTCATACTCGCTTGCCAAGAAGACATTAAGTCTAAGTGTGGCTTGAGCAGACTTGAAGGCTTAAGAGGTGTAAATCTTCCAAAAGCACAATAGGAGACCTTTGCAGAAGCTTCTCTCCCAGAAAAATACCAGCCCCTGCTTGGCTCCGCTAAATGAGCTGGAACGGTGTCATCCCAGATGGACTTTGCTTATGACAACTGCAGAAGCCTGACGCCACTTCCAGTGAAGGCCATCACAAAACCTTCAGCAGCAACAGGAACAAGCCATTAGGAAAACACCAAGTACAATGAAGTAGAAGACTGAACAAATTGATAGAGGGAGAGCTTATTCAAAGTATAACTAGATAGTTTCTAATATCTCCATTTTAGTGTTCTTTTCCTGTTCTACCTACATTTGCTACAACAAAGTCAAAATATGTTCCCAATTCCTCAGCTACAGTGATTTAGTAGATTACAGCTTTAGGTGTAATTTGTATAGGTGCTGTTTCCCCCTTTCCTTGTTCCCAAAAGATGAGCTCTGATGCCCCAAACATCTTCATAATAGTAGGTAGGGCCTAATACAAAGTGTTGGTAAGTAAAGACCCAACGTCGATGCCTTGAGAAACATTTGGCCAAAGGAAGACCTGCAGGAATGGCTCCTCTCTAAATTGCTAATAGCAAAGGAAGAAATGCACTGCCACATCTTCCTCACTAGGGAAAAGACAGCTGGAAAGCCTAGAAGGGGATATTTCAGTGTTGTGGGAGACCATATAAAATTACAGATTACCTAAGAAAGCCTGGGGAATTTGACATTGTCTGAACAGCTGAAATACCCAATGTCACCTGTACTATTCAGGTATGGTGGTACAGATGAGACATTGATCTAATGCAGGTTTTTTCTTAAAGGTTTTGCTCTCCATTATGAGGCAGGGGAACAGTTTAAGAATGGTTTTTAAAAGGGAGGAATTGCAATCATCCGGCAGTGATTAATCAAAACAGGTTTTAGAAGAAAGTGTTACGGTGTGACAAATTGAAATATCCTTTGAAGCCAAGATAATTGCCGAGCAAATCTCAGAAACGTATTTTAGCAAGAAAGTTATCACATGTTGGAAACAAAAGCCTTCTTTTATTCCTATTATTTTCAGTATTATAATCTCCAGAATCAAAAGCTAGCTCTGGCATGTAGCAAAGATGTTTGCACTAAAATTGTATGAAGTGTCAACAGAAGTACGAAAAGACTTATGTGTATGTATAGGTGCTACAGACACGCTCACCCACGCATTGTCTGGGTCTCTGAGCTCAGAAAAAGCTTCCCACAGAATGCAGAAACAAACGAATTCTTCCACCTAATTCTTCCTCCATTAGGTGCCCACTGGGGACCTCGTTCTTCCACCATACTAATATGAGTCACACTCATGAATCATACTGATACTTCCCCCACAGCAAGTCTTCCATCACACATACTGTTCCAGCCCAAAGCCTCTTTTCATTCATGGCAGAGGTCTCACACAAATTGGAGAGACAATCGCTCAAATTAGAGAGAATACTATTTGTACTAACAAAAGAAGCAAGATTTGGTCAAACTGATCCCTGGAGCGAGCGGTACCATCATCTGCTGTTCCGGAAGCCAGAAGACCTGGTTTCTTCCCTTCACTTTGCAATGTGTTGAGGACTGCCCTTCTGCAAGTTATTTTGAACAATTCTACCCAAAACCACAACACATTCATCTGTTGGCAGGCTGCCTATCACTAAGTTCAGAATGGGACTCCAACTTCTCTGAGCCTCAGTTTTCACCCGAAAGGTTCCCAAAATATCACACTGCCTCTTATCAGGAGCCACAGCAACACAACACCCATACTAAAGATACACAGCGAAGCTGCAATATATAGTCACAACTTTCTTTTGTAATGATATTCCATAAACACTTCACTGATGTAAATTCTAATGGATATTTTCATGCACTTGATATGTCTAAGTTAGGTGCTTACTTCAGAGCATCTTCCCAACCACAGACAAAGAGCAGATCCAAACTGCAGTCTCTGCATATTAAGAATTGCAGTATCACACTGGGAAATATGCATGGTAGAAGGATTGAAAGTTCACTAAAAACTGCTGTCAGAAATGCTTACTCTTAAAAAAAGTCATGGAGCTTTTGAGGTGGACTAAACCTTGTGATTGCCTGCCTGACCTATTAGAGAAACTGCTCGTACTATTTTATCAAATAGTATATATTCTTTAGTATTTTTACAAACGCCCCCTCAGTCAGATGTCTAAAAAGGCATTTGTAAAAGAAAAAGAGGAGATTCAGGCATGCATCTAGAGTAATCCTCAGTGGAAATTAAGCATACAGTTACATGCATAGATTTTGCAGGTGCATCTTCCTGAGAACGATTCCATTAGTGTCCACACTACACAGATGGGCTGTGTTATTTTAAGATCTTAATCAAAATACATGCAAACAGGCAGAGCACTGTGTGCATACTAATGCCTGTGAAGTGTCAGCTGTGAAGCAGTCAGTACACTGTTTTAAGAATATTGGCTATATAAAAATACAGAAGTGAAGGAAATGCTGGATTAGGCAGCTTAGAGGAAGACTTAGAGGCTATAGCAAGAAAGTGATGCAAAGCACATTCATAATAAATATGAACTGAAGAAAACATTATCCTGTTAACAGATCAGGGTATTCCCACATACTGATAGAAACTGAAGTGCCGCACGATTAGTATACAGGGAGGTGTTAGGTCATCAAAATTCCAAGGTATATATGATTAGGAGACCCAACCCTATACAGAGTAATTATAATGCAACCTCGACATCTATAAACCTCCTGTTAGCTCTGAACTTTTTGTATGGCTTGTCTCCACAAAGGCGTTAGCCCTTCCCCAATCTCTGCTTTATCACCTGCAGTGAAGGCTCTCTGCATCCGCTGATCACAAGTCGAGGGCCGAACCAGACGTGAGTTCAACTGACAAATTCACCTAGCAGAATCCTAGGTGAATCAGGTCTACAAACTTTCTTGACTAAAAAAATAATAAACAAACTGCGATTAAGAATAACTTAACACGGTTCCTTCTCAATTTTCTTTTTAAAACACAGATCCTGTTCCTGCATGTCTGCATACTCAAAAAAAAAAAAAATCTTCTTCTGAACTTCAGCTGCCTCCCTGTGCAAGGGAAAAATTAAAAGAAACAGACAAAACAAGGGTTGCTTTCAGAGTCACAGTGTCCTAGGTGTCAGGCTGGTAAAACCAAGAATGTTCTCTTACCTGCACAAGCACAGCACCACCAGAAGTGGTGCCTGGTGCCCTGCTCCTGAGCCGCACTCAGCGCGCAGCTGAAGTGCGCTCTGCAGAGTTGTCAGCCCAGGCGGGGACTTGTTGTGGCGATGGGCGTGCAGGGACAGGAGCGCACACAGACACACGGACAGACAGACATGCACGCTCTCACACGGACGTGCTGGTGACAGAGGGGGGATTGGCAAAACGCTGCATCCTCTGCTTCCTGCAGGGGGTGGAGCAGGGGATGGAGAGAAGGAAAGGGAAAGGGAAAGGGAAAGGGAAAGGGAAAAAGAGAAGAGAGAACAGAGAAAGAGAAGAGAGAAAAGAGAAAGAGAGAAAAGAGAAAGAGAAGAGAAGAGGAGACAAAAAAAAAAAGAGACAAAAAAAGAAGAAAGAAGAAAGAAAAGGAAAAAAAAGAAAAAGAAAAGAAACAAAAATAAAATAGGTAAAGAAAGATTTTAAGAAGAGAAAAAAGAGAGAAGGGAGAAAAGAGAAAAAAGAGAAGGAATAAGTGAGAGGAAGAGAGCAAAAAAGGGGACAGCGAGAGAAAAAGAAAAGGAAGAAATGAAGAAAGCAATGAAGAAAACAAGAAATGAAAGACAGAAAAAGAAAAAAGAAAAAAGAAAGAAAGCAAGGAAAGAAAGAAAGCAAGGAAAGCAAGAAAAGAAAAGCAAGCAAGAAAGCAAGCAAGAAAGCAAGAAAAGAAAAGCAAGCAAGAAAGCAAGAAAAGAAAAGCAAGAAAAGAAAAGCAAGAAAAGAAAAGCAAGAAAAGAAAAGCAAGAAAAGAAAAGCAAGAAAAGAAAAGCAAGAAA
>VXAL01018408.1:58761-195708 GCA_013399475.1 Chauna torquata
CGACACACGACACGACACGACACGACACGACATCTCGTGGGAGGGGACCAAGAACTGTAGGGAGATGTGTTCCCAAACAGTATGGGAAGGAAGTGCCCTTTCAGATCAGCAAACAGGTGGCCTCTTCTTCTACCCACCTCCCTGAGCTCAGTGTCTAAATAAAAAGCCCTCAGCTGGGATATTTCTGCTTGAATT
This sequence comes from Chauna torquata, assembly GCA_013399475.1. NCBI lineage: Eukaryota > Metazoa > Chordata > Aves > Anseriformes > Anhimidae > Chauna > Chauna torquata. The sequence continues at coordinate 58,957 of VXAL01018408.1, forward strand.
TCAGCTCTGATTTGTGTGCTGGAGCCACCAGTCCTTCGTCCCTCGTCTGGACACGTCCCTCCATCTCCTCTTCCAACACCACAGCAGCAAACTTTGGACCCTATTTTTTTTCCCATAAAGAGCAATTCTATAGCAGTCCATGTTGTTTCATCACAGACAGCTGGTCATCAGAGTGGGCTGTGAGGCTCGCAAGGTAGCCCAGTCAGTCCCAAACTGCTCATCCCAAATGGGGGTCACAGGAGACACAAAGGATGTCACTGATGTCCTGCCTTTCTATGTATTTATTTATCACCACTGGAGATACAGCTGCATCTAGAGAGCAGGTCTGTGAGCTGGTGATCTAGACCAGTATGTTCACTGAAGTTATGGAGTTGTTCCTGTTTCTGCTAAAATTTCCCAATTCGGGATTAAGGCCTTGGTTGTCGACTGGGTTGAGCCAGCTCAGCTCCACCAAAGTTGGACGCACCTTTGGTGGCAGATCATGGTTTTATTTTATCTGTGCTGTCTGCTAAATGGTAGCAGCATATGCAGAAATGCGATGGTTTCTGTCGTGTTACAGCTCACACTGAAGCTGAAGGAGCGCTGCAGGTTCCCCTCCACAAAGTTTTCAGCTTTGCAAAGAAAAATCATTGACCAAATTCAGTTCATCCCACCATGTCACATTTCAAAAGTTATTGGGGAACATGTGTTCACTTTATATATATTCACTTAGTACATATATGTATGTATCTATGTGTGTGTGATTTCAATTTGTTAAAATATGTACACATATATCCTAATGGTTTTGGCAAACAAACAAATAAACAAACAAAAAAAGTCCAAATTGAACATAATGGTGTCCCTCTATGATAAATTCTTATAGCACTACCATAGCACTTGCTGGCAGGTGGGAGACTGAACTGAATTAGCTGCTATTTTTTCACCTGGCCTCTCTCACATGCCTGTCAATGTCTGGGAAAAGCTCGCACTAATGATTGTCACTAGCTGTAAACTAACACCAGGGAGAAGGCCCCAGTGCCCTCTGCAACCAGGATCTCTGATGCTTTGTCTCCAATTGCTGTGATAAGGAAGCAGAGTTTCATGCAGCAGAATATATCACACCACAGATTCACAGAATGGTTTAGGTTGGAAGGGACCTCTGGAGGCCATCTGGTCCAAGCCCCCACCTACAGCAGGTTGCCCAGGACCTGCCCAGGCCCATGCAGCTTTTCAAGATCTCCAGGGAGGAGACTCCACAACTTCTCTGGGTAACCTGTGTCAGTGCTCCGTTATCCGCACAGTACAGAAGTGCTTCTTGATGTTTAGACAGAACCTCTTGTGTTCCAGTTTGTTCCCACCACTTTCACTGGGCACCAATGAAAAGAGCCTGGCTCCGTCCTCTTTGCACCCTCCCTTCAGGTATTTACGGGCATTGATCAGATCCCCCTTGAGCCTTCTCTTCTTCAAGCTGAAAAGTCTCAGCTCCTAGCCTCTCCTCATAGGAGATCAATCTCTTGATCTTGGGCTGCATCAAAAGAGGCATGTGCAGCAGGTCAAGGGAGGTGGTTGTCCCCCTCTGCTCTCATGAGGTCCCACATGGAGTACCGCATCCAGGTCTGGGGCACAAGAAAGACATGGTCCTGTTGGAGCGGGCGTGGAGTAGGGCCATGAAGATGATCAGAGGGCTGGAGCAACTGCCCTGTGAAGAACCTCATGCGAGAGATGGGTTTCTTCAGCCTGTAGAAGAGTAGGCTCTAGGGAGACTTCATTGCTGCCTTTCAGTACTTGAAGGGGGCTTATAAAAAAGATGGAGAGGGACTCTTTACATGGGCAGATAGTGATAGGACACGGGGGAATGGTTTTAAACTAAAAGAGGGGAGATTTATGTTGGATGTTAAGAGGAAGTTCTTTACTCAGAGGGTGGTGAGGCACTGAAACAGGTTGCCAGAGAAGTTGTGGATGCCCCATCCCTGGAGGTGTTCAAGGCCAGGTTGGATGGGGCCCTGAGCAACCTGATCTAGTGGGTGGCATCCCTGTCCATGGCAGGGGGGTCAGAAACAGGTGGTGTTTAAGGTCCCTTCCAACTCAAGCCATTCTATGATTCTGTGATCATCTTGGTAGCCCTATGCTGGACTCTCTCCAATATATCCATGTGTCTCTTGTACTGGGGAGCCCTGAGCTGGACACAGGACTCCAGTTGTAGCCTCACCAACGATGAGTAGAGGGAAAAGATCACCTCTCTTGACCTGCTGGCGATACTTTGCCTAATGCAGCCCAGAATACTGTTAGCCTTGTTACCAGCAAGGGAATGCTGCTGGCTAATGTTCAACTTGGCATCCACCAGGACCGGGTGGCCCCCAGCATGTCCTTGTGCCTGGGGTTGTTCCTCTCCAGGTACAGGACTCTGCAATTCTCCTTGTTGAACTTCATGAGGTTCTTGTCAGCCCACCTCTCCAGCCTGTCAAGATCCCTCTGGACTTCTGCGCAGCCCTCAGGTAAGTCAGCCACTCGCCTCAGTTTTGTATATGGTACATAATGGTGCCCACTTGGTATGGGGCAGTGGTCCACTGCGTGTCTTTAAGGGGTTTCTCCTGGTATATTTCCCCCCAGGAAAATAAAGCTCCCCTTTACACATTGCCCTTTCTCCAGGCTCCTCACACAACCAAAAATCTTTTGGCAGACACAGATTAAGTGGAGTCACTTTGGTCTGATAAGATGGCCAGGGTGCAGCTCTGTAGTACTTTCTGTAAACCTTCTCGCCAGTGACAGATGCTATTTTCACTCACCCAAGTATCCTCCCTGCTTCTGCCAATGAGACAAGGTACAATAATGTTATCTGTCCTTTGCACGTTATTAAGACCAATTCATGGTCATCCTGTCTGAGGGAGTCTGAGGGAATGCATCTGCAAGAGAGTCATTTCATCTGTCAGTTCCTCACACCCTTTGCAGAACACGTTCCTTATCTTCTGTGTGGGTATAGAAGGACTTTACTAATGAAGAAAGATCATCACCTTTGCTGTTCCCTTTCAGGTTTCCTGCAGGGATCATCTCAACATGACTCAGAGCCTGATTCAGCAAAGCACTTAGGCACTTATTTGCTGAATTGGGAGGTGAAGTTAGTGTTCATAGCTTGGATGTTTAAAACTTTGCAGGATTGCATTTTAGGCACAGGTTACTAAAAAATCTGTTCAGAGGCATGAAAGAACACATCTGCAAGTGAGTGCAGGAAAGTGGCGGATTTCTTGAGGACCAAACAACCTGCTTGAACTCTGCCCAGCTTCTGTAGTTGTTCCACAGTTTACTCACAGCTCTATCTATCATCACTTCTTATTTCATTATTTCACCAAAAAAAGAAAAAAGAAAAAAGAAAAAAAGAAAAAAAAAACGTATTTAATTCTGTATATCTATCTAATGTATCTATAACCCTGGAAAGGAAACATCTGTCTCAAACTGTTCCTATTCCAGCATTCACAAACAACATGAAAAGAAGCAGAGAAGCAGAAGGATAGGGGGTTGCTCACCTCTAGGCCAAAGTAGCAAACCAAAATTTTTCCCATAATAGAGTGATACAATATCTATGCTGACAGTCTGCATACTTTTTACTTCAGGTTACTTTATTTTTCAGCCCAACCTTTTAATGAATATTATCTTTACCTAATGTCAAAATATCAAGTCCATGGGATGCTGGTGGCTTTCTCCAGAAAGATGTAGCTTCCCAACAATTTGGTGACACTAAAAACAAAGGCCGTTTTTCACCAGCACATTAGTTTGATCAGCTGTGAGAGATTAAATCAAATGGTGCATCAAAAATGAGTGTTGTGTACAGTGAAGAAAACCTAAGATCTTCACCTTATCAGTGGCACAATATGTATATAAATATATTTTCTAGCAGTTAGCATTTCAGCTACAGCTTGTCATAATCATCTGTAAACATACTTCAAGCAACCTCAGTTGTTAAAGCTGTTGCTTCTCCTTACACTGTATCAAGGTGATTAAGGTAAATCATTCCTCTATAAAAAATATCTTTGCAGGTATTTTGTCTCCAGTGATCTAGGGAGAAACATAAAATGTTTCAAGAATATGTAGATAGTAATTCAAAATGCTGTCTTACTAGGTTTTCTACTGGAAACAGCACTGCACCAGCAGCTCAGAGGACTATGGTAACTGTTGCATGGATATATAATTTGATTTACCCAAATTTTGCAATTCTTTCTGTTCTGATCATGAACCTTTGATTTCCATTTTCACCCTGGGGTTAGGAACATGGCTGTAGCACGTCAGGAAGATCTGTGTAGCCTGATATCTTATCCTCAGGAATGGATGCCTCAGCAGGTGGCTAAGAAAACAGTAACCATTTCACGGCACTTCTCCAGAGTAACTTCTTAGTCCGTGATTGTGGCGCAGGGATTTCACAAAGATGTAGTGTATGGCTTGAAGGGCTCACAGTTCTTTCTTCAGTAAATTTGACCAGCCATATTTGAATCCATGTAAATATTGCTTCCAAACATTTTTGGCAATATATTCCACAATAGTTCACTCCCAGGAGTTACGCAGACTGCAAATCACAATGCCTTAACTGCCTGAAACAACTGGTTTGTCTGATCACAGATATAACTCCATCACCATAACCATCAGCTAGTTTTTCCACAGAAACTTTGCTGCAATTATGCAGTGCTTTTCTTCTGATGGGTTAACGGAGTCTCAGGGCTCTGACAGGTTTCTCTTATAAATTTTCTGAAAATTCTTGTGCCGGCAAGGCTCAGATCAGTAGCTGTGTGATGGCAACTCGTAAATCCCTAGAAAAGAGGGAATTACATCACTGGGGAATACTCCTGTGCCTTTGATATTTTTATATATATTTAATTGTATGCATTATGTGTTATAGTCCCAAATGGTTTACATTTCAAGGCATGAAGCAGATTCAAATGGTCTCACTTAAAAAAAAAATCTAGCATAGAAGTAGGTTTTTTTTTTCCTTTCCTGCAGTGCAGAATTTTCTGCACCAAAAGCTATTAAAAGCAATGTAAGAAAAATACTAAATTCTGCAGTGGAGTATATGTGCCATCTCATGTTGTGTTATGCATTGTGTGCTCTGTCATGTTATTACACTACATGTCACAATTTAGTTTGTTACAGGTTTTACATAATACATGTATCATGACACTATGTTATTTTGGTCTTATTTCTTATTATCTTACTTTGTTGTCATCGTCAATAAATTATAGGATTTATAATTCCCAAATCCTGATTCATAAATAATTTCTGTTTGATGAGCACTGCATGCAGCACTTCATCCAGTACTGAATGCTAGAGCCATGAATTATGGAATCCTCACGGTTTATTGAAAGGACTCACAGAGTTAATCTAACATCAAATAAAAATCCTATTAATTCTACGGTATTTTGGGGAATAAATCCTTAAAGACTAAAGAGAAGTAGCAACAAAATATGAAAAAAAAGACCCATCACTAACTAAGACTTTCAAAATTTATTGCCTGGTCTTTAGAGAGATCCTTCTTTAGTTGACTACTTGAGCCATATATAATTAATTCCCATATTGATAAACCCAGCTGCATCTAAATCGCCTTTAACCTAAAGCAGTTGTAAGCACAATGATAAGCCACACAAATCATTCCTGCTATATTCTAAGTACTTCTTATTTCCTGACTTACCTAATGATAGACACATACTGCACCATCTCTCTGGTGACTCTTCATTCACAAATCGTCTTTATAAAAAGGTAACCTTTAATCTGATGAATTAAGACATACTGTACCTAGACCATATCACAGATGCAATATTTAATAAGACCCCATCTGTATTTTCTATGTAATTTGGGACAGAAAAATCTATGCTAGAGAAAAGGAAAAAACTTTCTTTATGATGGCCCAACCTTTTAAGACCCATTTTTGTAAAACATTACTATTTGAAGCAGCTCATTGGGCTGACACGTAAGCAGAATGCATCGTGGAACAAAGTTCTACCTGTATAATAAATGTGATTAATCACACAGCTCCCTCTGCAATAGTCTGCAAAAGCAATGTAAAAGATAAACATACAATTTGGTTCCAGTTAGTTATATAAATATCGAAGATGACCAAATACCATACAATTTATGTGATTTAGTTATTGCAAATTAAGACTACTGGTAGATTTAGTAGCTTCTCCAAATCATGTAGCTGACCATAGGTGACAGTACAGTTTTATAATTAAATGCTGTATTTCTTCTCTCCAACAGTAGGTGATAATCTGTGGTGTTGAGTTCTAGAATGAGCTAATAAACTATATCACACCTGAAATCAGGACACTTTTAATGATATTGGTAAAATGGAATAGGGCTTCTGAAAATGCCCGTGACGACCTGCTCAATTAGTCAATGAATTGAAAATGGAGCTTGCCTGATGGAGTAGTATTGAACAATTTTTCTTCCTTTCTATTGAACAATGTTTCAAGGATTTGCCTGGAGTGCACTTCAACTTCACATTTCCTTGTAAGATGGTAAATCAACATCAATGCCTTTTTCCTGGGATTTTAGTGGAGCCAGGCCAGTCCAGAGCAAACTGGCCACAGGACTGTCTTTTTGGTTGCTGAAAGTAAAACTTTATTTAAAATACAGTATCTCCATCTCTGTTAAGACAGTGAGACATCTCTTTTTCTCTGTTCCACTTACATCTCAGAATCCTTATGATCAGCAAAGAATCTAGAATTCCAAAGTCCTAATTCATTTAAAAAATACTGCTCACTGAACTCAAAGGCATTGCATATGCCCAGAGCAGGACTCTATGTTGAATACATACACTACTAAAACATTAATTTGCTTTTTGTGTAGTTCATCTTTAAACATGAGCAGAGAAAATTTTTTCATCCTCTTCTACTTCAGAATGTAATGCAGATTGAGAAAGGAAGTTCATTCTGTACACCATCTTGCTAGGTAATCTTATTTTTGCATAATTTTTTTTTTCTTTTAAACTGCTATTGCATTGAAATTAAACATTTATTCTTTGAACAAGGAAAAACATAACAGGAGCAGGAATTAAAGATATGATTATGACTCTAGAGTTAAGGGTACTGATGTAGATATAAAATATTATGATCTATATTTTGAATAAAACAAGAAACCAGCTTCATGCCCTTGTAGTCACTCATGACCCTGTAACAATACCCACAAGAAAAGAAATTTATTCTGATATCTTAGTCAGTACTATTCCCCTCATTTGAGCTGAAATAGGCTCTACAAACAGTAGAGCTTAAATGGTTTCTTCTCCAGCTTGCACTAGTTGGTATATCCTGCAACAGCTCCATGTCAGTAAAACTTGTTCATGTGCTGAGCATCCTTGCTTAATTCTAGGACCATGCTAGAGAATTTATAACTGAACTTACAGCAGTGTGAAACCAGTAAATCAGATGTAAGGACTGTGCACGTTTTACACACAGAAAATACATGAGGGTGAGCAGTGCTGTGGGTGTGAAACCTTTCACAACCCACGTTTGAGATGAGGCTATTACTCAAATACAAAAGTGCTAATCATACACCTTTTTTTTTTTTTTTCATACTATATTAGCCTGACATTTGATATGTTAAATGTTTGGAAGTTGATGTTGTTTATCCTATCAGCCACAGATTCCTACTTACACTAACCTCTTTGTGAAGCCATTTTAAAAGCCCAGAAATATTTCTAAAACACTTTTTCCATATATTTTCAATACAAAATAACATTCTCAATGCAGAAATAACTTTCCAATGTGAATTATTTCACATTTTGTTACCTTTTGGGTCTATAAGTCACATTTTATATCCCACTGGGAGGCAAAAAACTCATTTTATCCAAAGATAAAGTCAAATTTCTTCTCCTATGACTTCCAGAAATCAAAGTTCTGTAGATTTTTATATACAGAAGACAAAAATAATGACCCAGATGGAATCTGGCTTATTCATGGCCTCAAGCCAACGCAAACATTAGAAGGAAATTTTTAGGGAATAAGGTTGAGAGATGAAGATGATATTCTCAGATAGGATAACTTATTTTAAACCTAAACTGCCTAATGATTTTTCAAGGTTTGAAATACTACAGTTAGTCCAGGAAGATAGGTTAGAGGGTATGGAGCTGATGAAGTGGTCAAAGGCAAGTAATATATGAATTTATTACATGGATATCTATATTTCATGTATAGTATATTTACTAGAGACTTTTTTTTCTTTCCATTAGACTTCAACCTATGGAGAAAAATTGGTGTCAGCAATGACAACAGACAACAAATGCAGCCAGCTGCTATATGTTTACAGAGTGAGCAAGATGGTGAAAAAAATCTATGATATAAAATGCACTTTTCAATTGAAGAGTTGATCGTATTTCTTTTTGATCCTGTTAAAAAATGTTAGCACACTAGCTGACATATCATTTGAGAAGAGGCATAAGACAAAAAAAAGCAGAAATATTGAGAGGAGAAGAGAGAACTGAAGAGAAGGTTTATCCTATTAGACAGGTGGGATGAGATGAGGTAAAAGTGGGGAGGAAAGTAACTTTAAAGATTATTCTTTGAATAAAATATAGCACACAACTGGATGATCCAGACTTTGTTGCTGGATGCAAGGGACTGCAAGTTTGGTCTTCAGACAACATAAAATATGAACAGACGGAAAATTTGGGAGGAGAAAGAATTGTGAGGGCTCTGTAGGAATACTAAAGCAGCTTGAATTTCATGAAGTGCACATCAGGCAGCCTAGGGCAGGATGAGATGGTAACTTGGCGGAGTGGCAAGCCAGAAGGATGATTTTACCAGTTGCGTTGTGAAGACAGTGGGATAATGTACATGTTTTAGAAATTAAAAGAACATAAAAGACCCATACTGAGTCAGACCAAAGTTTCACTTAGCCCCTAATCTTGACTCCACTACTAACCAATGAGACATGCCTAGAGGAAAACAGGGCAAATATACAGTGAAGCTTTCCTGGAATAATCTCCCTAGCTCCAGTAATTTGTAATTTAGTTTGTTTCTGGATGAGAGGGTGGTATCTAACAACTTTCAGTGGATTTCTTGCTCATGAAATATACAATCCCATTGTGAACCCCTGCAAACATTTTCCTGCAGAAAGTTTCAAACCTAAACCACGTTGTTCAAAAAACCAACTCCTTATTTTATTTGATGACCCTTAGCACTTTTATTAGACCAGAGTGTAATCATTCCATATCACTCAAGCCTCTATCATATTCCTCTTCTTTTCTTGCAGGCTGAAGAATTGTAGTTCATTTGCTTGTTCTTCATGTGATAACCTTCTCAGACATTTGACTATCTCTGTCGGTCTTCTCTGTACCTTTTAAAATTCCAGTTTATCCATATTACGATGAGGAATTATTTGGGAAGCAACAAGGGCCAGACTTGGTGGTACTCAACATTGGGTCATACCAGGATTTATCAGGTGACTTAATGCTTATTTTTTTGCTCTCTGTGCTTTTTCTGGTAGTTGCAACAGGCTTTTTGCTTTGACTGCTGTTGAGCATTTTATAGAACTACCTAACAGAATCCCAAGACCTTGTTGTAACAAGAGGTTCAAAATTCATCACTGTGTGTATATATTTAGGATCGGTTTCCCATGTATCCTTTTATATCTAGCTGTAAGGAATTTCATCCGCCGTTTTATTTCCTAGCCCTTCAGTGTCATGAGGTCTTTCTGTCAGTCTTTTTTTAATTTTGGCTTCTGTCTTTATTTAATATTATTAAAGCTTTGCGTCCTTCTTATTCACCTCTCTTTCAAGGACAAGATCTCACACCACCCCTGTGAGACTCCAGTGATGATCTCTGTCCACTGAGAAGCCATGCACTGTGCTACACACAGTAGGAAGCTGTAACAAAAGTAAAAGACTGTCACTTGTGGTGGAGGGGGAGTCCAAAAGACTAGCAACAGTTTCCACCTTTTATTGACCAAGTGTAGTTGCTTTCTGGGACAATGACATCCATTTAAAAAAGAACTTGCTTGTCCAATTTCAGATATCATCCTGCTCTTCAGGGAACCCTTTGCATCTTCCCAAAATCACTGAAGATCTTTTCCCTGAAATACAAGCTCAAAAAGAAGAGGAGCTATTCAAAGCAAAATGCCAAGGTCTGTAAGTTTAGCAAGAGAATTATGAGGTCATGCTCCTTTGGCTGGTATGATAAACTGTACTACATGAACCTCTACTTCTCCCTCAGTAACAGAGAGGCATCAAAAAATAAGGCTGGAATGGAGTTCAAAGTATTCTCTTTCAATCTGCACTGAGGCAGGATGTAGTTTACCCAGGTCATTCCTGACAAGTATTTATCTACATTGTTCATGAGCTCTTCTTGTGGAGGAATTCCCATAACATTCCCTGCAGACTTTTCTAAAATTTCCTTCTCATTGCAATTATGAAGTTTTCCCCATTGGCCAACCTATGTATATATACATACATTTACAGAAGAAACAGATTGTTTCTTTCACATTACTCAGTGACCGCAAAAGAAAACACATTCTGCCTCCTTTACAGCAGCTTTTGCACCTTGAAAGACTTCTCTGCACCACAAAGTGCAGAATATATGCAAGAGCATGCTTTTGCATACTGAGGCAGCTGCACTGTCCTCCCATTGCTGGCTTTAGCCCTCCCATAGACTGCTCATAACTTGGAATACATCACCCGCATTGTGCCCGGGAGGACCCAGGCTCAAATGCACAAAGTATTTCATAGTTCTTTGCTATGGACCATGAAGCCTCTCAAGAACTGATTGGTAGGTCTCCTGAGATGTTTACTGGAGGACTTGTCCTGAGCATCTTCAGGTACATCTCAGCTCAATCTGTACTGCGTAACGTAACAGAGGTTGACCTTATGCTGAACAGCCTCAAGATGCAAATGTAAGCTCTGGGCCTCAGGCTGAGGAATCCTCTTTCAAAGTGCAAATCATGGTAAACAATGTAAAAGGTACGTAGGTTTAGTTCGAGTGCAAACACAGACCTACACTTAACTGATAGCATAAATGTGCACATCATGTCTCATGTAAGCTTTTGCTTTCCAAACCAATCATTTCTTCATAGATTATTTGCTGTTCGCTTTGTCAATGTTCCTTAGATCGCAATGCCTAAAACAGTATCCAGTGCTCCAAATGAGGTCTCAAGAGGCAGTGGAATAATTGATCCTCTGCCCATTAATACCTACCGTAATAAGGTTTTCCTTTTTCTGCAGTGGAATTCTGTTGCTTGTTGCAGGAAGTCTGCATCTGGGAGTTAACTGCAGTAAACCAGACATCACGTATACCTCAGGAAGACTATGGAAAAGGAAGGCAGTTAGGTGTGTTAGGGATGTAGTGCCATACACAGCCCCACAGAAGGTCACAGGGAAACAAAAAGTACAATGAGACAAGTCCAAGAAATCCTGAAGGACGATAAGACTAGACTATAGGAAAAGATAACAGCAATGGTTCTCTGGATTAGCCATTCACATTTCGTCCCACAGACAGGTCTGTGAGAAGATTGATTCAGTCACCAGAAAAAAAGATGTAGAAATAATAAACCCAGGAAAGAAAAACTCAACTGCAACAAAAGGTAAAAAGCTTTACTAAAATTATTTTCCATTGAAAATTACATTTTTTTCCTTCCAAAAGTCCCAAAAATTTAAATATGAAAATTTTGCAAATCAATCTGATCTTTATCTTAGACTCCTCACAAAAAAAACAATTTTGATCAAGTCCTCTTAACTACCCTATGCACACAATAAATGTCTGACCCTCAGAACACATCCCTGGAGACTCATGAAATGCATGAAGGAAAGCACTGTTCTTGGGCTGTAACTTGGACAGGGCTGGACCGTTTTCTGGTAGCAACAAGTGTGGTAGGTATCACACACAACAATCAGTCTTGATCACTGATCATAGCTAAGAAATGAGAAGGCATATATGACCTTTACTACCTCTTTGACCTCCCAAATGCCAGAGCAGTTAAGGAATTACTCTTGTTGCATCAGACGAGACACTACTCTCTGCCTGGTCTTTTCAGCTTGATATATTCCTTGTGCTGGCATGAGGGTTATGTGGGTCTGGTGAAAAGCCCCATCACAATAGACTCTTCATGGGCTTTTTATAGCTTTCTCACTAGTGATGGAAAGAAATATTACAATGGAGCCAAAAACTGGCTCAGTGATTTTAATGAAGAGTTCAACACTGTTTCAAAAATGTCTCCCTGTAGGATCTAACTCAGAGTCTCAAAGGGAGCCTGAGAAAACATTTTCCTTGCTTCTGCCAAAGCTTAGTGCTCCTCTCCTGAACTGAAAGTCTTAGTTACATGTTATAGCTTGTGCTGACTGTATGATACTCCACTCCTGTCATGATCTAAGCAAAATATCAGCTGCGAGCACAGCAACACAGTTATATCCTCTCCAACAGAGTCTTAGAAAGAGCCTGCAGTGTCATTTACTGACTCAAAGGAATGAAAGTACTACACAGTGTATCAGTGGTTTTCATTTCATGAGTATTACTGTTGTGGTTAAGCCCGGCAGGCAGCTAAGTGCCACACAGCTGCTCACTCACTCTCCCCAGGTGGGATGGGGAAAGAGAATCAGAAAGGTAGAAGTGCAGGAAATCATGGGTTGAGATAAAAAGAGTTTACTATGTAAAGCAAAAGCCACGCACGCAAGCAAAGCAAAACAAGGAATTCATTCACTACTTCCCATGGGCAGGCAGTGTTCAGCCACTTCCAGGACAGCAGGGCTCATCACGCGTAATGGTTTCTTGGGAAGACAAACGCCATCGCTCCCAATGTCCCCCCTCCCTCCTCCTTTACCCCAGCTTTTATTGCTGAGCATGACGCCATACGGTATGGAATAGCCCTTTGGTCAATCTGGGTCACCTACCCTGGCTGTGTCCCCTCCCAGCTTCCTTCTATTTCCATCAGTTTTATCAGCGACCATTATAAATGAATGATTAATATATACACAGCTCAGGGAACAAAGAGTCTCTACTTAGCTCCACTAAAAGTTATGGTATTAAGTCACTTGTGAAGTTACAAGTGATTTTATGTGACTGTGTTTTGAGGTAAGCAAACAGGTTCGTACCATTTAGCAGTATATTTGGGTGCCAAGATGGCACAGACTGGTACCTAATGATTTGCGTGAACAGCTAACCTGGCATAGATAAGGTGAGAAAAATAATTCTAGGCCAGGAAAAACGTGAACATTTACCTCTGCAAGTGAATTAATTCTGGACTAATTACTATATAGAAAATCACAGTTCCTCTAGATTGATGTTTCTGTAGTCTATCCCACATCTGGGTCATCTGCTTTCAGCTGCCCGCACAGCTGACTTCCAGTTTTGGAAGTTCCCTGGTGAGACAGTATCACTCAAGAAATGGCTTTAACATACACGCATGGCATTTACTCCTCAAACAGCCCTTCCAGTCTTCTCCAGGAAAAAGACTGTGAACTAGATACAAGTACCTCATGGACAGGGTTTGCTACCAAGTGAACCTGGTAACTTAGACCATCCCAGAGGACACCTGTCTAACCTGATTCGGAAAGCCTCATCAATGAGGATTATGTTCTTAATGCCTGACTGTTATTAAAGTTGGAAAGTTTTTCCTAAATTTCGTTTGCTAAGATAAACAAACTAAGATAATTGGTATGTCTGCAGAGTGGACTGGGAAAAATTAACCTTTATTTCTTTAAAACAAAGAAGTTATCTGACTGGACAGTTGAGCAGTGCTATTGGATTCTCCTTCAGCACTCTTTTCTAGCCTTATCAATCCAGATTCTTTCATAGTTTCAGAAGCTTTTGCTAGCCTTGTCACTTTTTGCTCATATCTATCTAATTTGTCTATGTATTGAATGGTTCATAAGCGAACACGAATAAAGAGAAATAATTTAATCTCAGTTTTTTTCCATCATCATGGTGTTAACTGCACATTTTCTGCTGCCTCTCTTCCATCATCCAGTGCTTTAATAAAGATAACTCAGTAATTATGGATTCAGTACAGACTGGTAGGAGCCTAATCAGCATCTCAACTCAGTCTGACTGAGTACATTTGGGAGTGATTTTCTGATGTCATTCACACATCATCTTTTGCTCATTGTCTGTATCTGAAAGTGTCACATCGGACGTTACCAAAAACCAGCAGAAGTCATGAAATACCATTATGTTACTTCCCCTGTAACTACTAATCCATTACTTCTTCAGGAAGGTTAATAAATTGATTTAATGTGATGTGACAGATTGCCAGACCCAAGAATTTAGCAGTCTGAGAACGTGAACAAGCTCCATGAGTGAGGATTATACCATGGTTTTAAAAGAGGACATAAACTATCAAACTTAAAAGCATCAGCCAGTCTTTCTGTCATGGGATTAAAACACTTTCCCATGGCCACAGCATCCCACAATGATCTTCTGTGAGGTTAATGGTACCTTCTTTAAATATCAATGATGACAACTGTCAGACAGAAAATGCTGCCCTGGATGACCTATGGGTCTGTTTGTTCCTGTGGCACAGATGGGAGGTGAAAGAGGGCCTTTGAAATGCAGTACTTTTATGGGTTGGTTCACATTCCAAATATAAACTCCAGTACGGTTACTTGGAATACAGGCGAATATGTTTAATCCCTTCACCTCTTCACCTGGAGAGGGCATTACACTAACAAAAAAAGAAAGACACATGTTGAACTGACAACAGCCATATGGCAGAACAGGTGCTTTCCTTTGCAGACCTAAATATGCTTATCCAGTAGTCTTAAACACTACCTTCTTTGCAATTCTCAGTGCTACTTTCTGTTTCAGGCCCCACATTACAAGAATGAAATGGCTGAACTGGACAGTACTCAGAGAGCTGGATGAATGCTCAGAAGTCAAGAAAACATGACCTAAGAAAACAGATTGAAAGGAGTGGATTTTTTAGCCTAGCAAAGAGGAAATTGAGGGTGGACTTGACAGAAACCCTGAAATATGCAGGAGGTTGCTGGAAGGAGAAAGGTAGTAGATTTTTCTGCATAGCCATCTGGGTTAGGTCAACAAACAATAGACTTCAGTTGTATTTAGGGAGATAAATTGTCAGAGAAAAGATGAATGTTCACAAAGCTACTGAAATAATGGAATAGAAGTGAAATCTCAATTCTTGGAAAGTTTTGGGTGTTTGTTTGAGAATTCAAAAAAACCACAAAAACAAAACAAAACAAAACAAAAACAAACAAACCCCCCCACATTATTAGGATGGATTTGTGTGTAGCAGGAACATGGACTAGGTGACAGATCCTGGAAGTCCCTTTTGCCCTGTTTCCTGTGATTCACAGTGCCACAGTATTCATCCCACAGCTGTGGCTCCCTGGCAATAACTTCATCCCTCTACTGAATATAGTGGCAAAATTAAAATTTTCTGACAACTTTTGCACAGATGACAGTGATGGTACCAGCGCATCGGTAATGGATAAACTTCAAAGTATGTTGTTTATGACACTTACACTAAGGACCCTTTCCCCCCCCCCCCACTNNAAGGCCCCTTTCCCCCCCCCCCCCCATTTTACTTCAATATTTGGGAAAAATTGGGGTTTACACACTTTTGCATGTGAGGAGACTGAAAACTGAAAGATTTCAGACTAAGTTTCTGTATGAAACAACCTGAGTCCAACAGCTTCCAATTTTTGAAGGTTTTCTTGCTTTGCTGCTGGACACAATCATTTTAATTCACAGATCTGAAGGCTCAAGAACCACAAGATGATCTTGCCTGGCTTCTTTTGTTTCATCTTTCACACTCCCACTAAGACAAATCATATCTATTTGCTTAAATAGATTCAGCCTTTTCCCTCTGGTTCTAGGGAAAGGGAATGGCACTTATTTTAGCGTGATCCAAAGAGTATCCATCCAGAATAAAAATGTTAAATACTTCAGTAGTACCAATTTTCAGAAATGAGAGTTAAAACAGGAATGGAGTTCAGTGTTTTTTCTTTGGGGCGCTTTTTTCATGTCAGCAGTTTACTTTGCTTTGTAATATTTGTCTTCCTTGAACTCCACAGGGCTGTTTTTATTTTTAGTCCCATTAACGAGTCCAAAGTGGAAAGAGAGCTGCTGTATTAATCAATAGCCAAAGGAAATAAATCTCTGCTCTTCCTGCAAATGTGCTCCTGCACGATGCACTTTCCTTGGGCGAGCTTTATTCATGACAGAAGCCAGCCATCTGCTGGAGTGCTGCTGCAATAACCCTTTCTAGGACAGCAGGACATAGCCACTTGATGTTTGAAAAATTCATCACTTCCAGTGATGAAAATTCAGACTTCTAGTTTGAGGAGAGGGAGGTTCACACTGGATGTTAGGAAAAATTTCTTTACCATGAGGGTGGTCAAACACTGGAACGGGCTTTCTAGAGAGGTGGTTGATTCCCCATGCCTGTCAGTGTTCAAGAGGCATTTGGATAATGCCCTTAATAATGTGCTTTAACTTTTGGTTAGCCCTGAAGTGTTCAGGCAGTTGGACTTGACGATCTTTGTAGGTCCCTTCCAACTGGACTACTCCTATTCTATTCTATTCTATTCTATTCTATTCTATTCTATTCTATTCTATTCTATTCTATTCTATTCTATTCTATTTTAACTGTGTTAAATGCTGACAGAGGTAAAAATATGCGTGATGAGTAAGGATATAGCACAAAAGGTTAAGCACAGATTCACCATCTATCTTCATGATGTTCATAAGTTTTACTGGAGTACAGGGGGACGGGAGACATGGATATTGCCACCCGTTCTGCCAGTAACAACTCTAGGATTTTTAATGAATCATGCCCCCCTGTATTTTTCCTCATTCATTTGACTGATTGAAAACTTGGGAGCATGGGCACCCTACCCTCTCCTCATCTGCAGTACCAAGGTAGGTGAGTCATACTAATCCAACACCTTTTCACTGATACACAAAAGAAAACTTCAGGTATTTTGACTAAAGGCAAAGCAAAGTTAGCATAAAGACTCAAAGACACAAAGGATCGGAGGAACAATGAGAGACGGAGGAACACTAATAACCTAATCAGTGAAAATCTAATCAGAGAAAACCAGAGCACTGAATCATCTGGTCCTCAGACCATCACAGCAGAAGGACTAGACCGTTGTCTTGGTGTGGGACCCACCAGAAGGAGCCAACCAAAGACAATCCCACCCCAGAAATCCATGCAACCTAAAGGGGTTATTGCGTAAAGGATATAGGACTTCTCATGGGAAGAGCATTAGGCAACTGTGTAAAATTTAAGATGGAAGGTTTTAAGAGGGTTACAGTAATGTATTACAGAATGTTTAGAGTAAGAACTGAAGGTGGGGAAAGGAAGGGATTGAGTGAACTGGGGAGGAACAAGAGCAGGGAAATAAAGGAAAAAGGAGCTGGACATATGTTACCATGTTACTGCTCAGTACATTTGTCTGACTGGACAGACAGCGTTCGATCACTACAATCTACCCTATATCCCATTTAATCCTATTTCTAATTACCCTCTCTGTTCTGAGTGTGAAGTATCAATGCCAGTGAGCTGACAGCTGAGTTGGCTGGCAACTGGCATAAGAGGTCTTGGTGCCAGCAACTGGAGGAGGCCGGGGTCCAGGGACTGGGTACTGGGCAGACTGGGTGTCCCAGACCAGCTGCTGGAGAGACTCACACTGTGTTTATATTTTCCAATAGCAGCCTTCAATCCTTACCAGCCAGCAGGGAGGAGAGGATTGAACTATCCCTCTTCCTGTTCCTGAAAGTGCTGTTTTTGTTCATGTGGATGTCAGTAAAAAAAATTCTGTTTGCGTTGGTATGTGTCTGGGTGTGCGTGCATGTGTGCCTGCGTATATGTGTGTGCAGGTATATATGTCTCTACTCGAAACTCGTGCTCAGCCTTGCTCCAGGCTGGACCTGGGGACACAGAACTGCAGCAGCCTCGCAGCTATCAGGCTGGGAGTACAGGAAACCCTCCAGGTCCTGAAACCCAGAAGGGCTGGCTACTTCTGACAAAAAGGAAGCAAAATTCTAAGTCTGATCCTTTGGTAAATAAGGTTGGGGGGAAAATTACCACAGGCATCTAAGTGACTTCACAGCATGTATTCAGTTTTCAAAGGTAACTGAAGGAGGAAAAAGGAATCAGGTGGAATAAAATGAGCGTCATGTTCAGCCAGGAAACTAGGACTGGATTTTTATTCTTTCAAAAGTTTTTCAGGTTACCACTTTTTAACCAGTTAGCCTCTTACCTGTGACAGCCTCTTCCCATTTCTAATGGAAGAACTCCCTCAACACCCTTTCAAACAAACATTTAACTTGTAAATAAATTCCAGGAGCAAGAAACACAACAATGTCAATTCTTTACCTTGACTAAGAAAGATCAAATAATCAGTGCTTACCTACAAACATTTCTTTCCCATAACTTTTCTCAGAGACTGTAAATTAAATTAATAAAGGGACTTCATTTTTAAGGCTAAGTCCATATTAGTAAACTAAGTAGATCCAGGACACATTCCCAAGCATGGTGACTGTTTTCTGCCCTGTCGGGTGGTCTCTCAGGCCGTCCCTGGGCCGCTAGGTATTAGTATGGGCCAAGAATCATTTCCAAAAGGTGGCTTAGGTGCAGCCACCCTCTTTTGGCACATAACAGAGCAAAAAATATGGATGGATGTTGCCACATGTCACCGGGTCTCCATGCCGAGGAACAATCATAGACATTTAAATTACCTCTATAGACAGGGCTGTAGCGTAGACTTTCCATGCAAACCAGAATCTACAGCTGTCTGCTATAGGCTGATAGTCTCTGTATAATTTCATTGGCTGACTCAGATTCACACTCAGAAGAGGAAAATGAATGAAAATCTCAGGCTGGGTCAGGTCTCTACTCAAGTCTCATGCAGCCCTTTCATGACCAGAAGCAAGAATGCCTTTCTTCAGCTTTGTGGATCTGCCGATGGATGCATGTTGAGTCATACCTGATGGAAACTGTAGCTCTGGTCCCAAGTTTCTCTTCATTGTTGCCACAACAGCCAGGTGAAGAAAGCAACAGGTTATCTCACCCCTTTATAAGTGGAATGGTCTGCTTTTTGCTCTACAGTTTGAGTTGATATTTAGTCATGATGCAGGAAGTCATATCTCAGAAACAATAGCTGAATATTCTGTTTCAAGGTGAAGCTGATTAGCATCTTTACTTGGGTAGAGAGGTGTATCCCATTAGCTAATGGGGCTGAAATAATAACGGCTTGTTTAATAGTCCCTGGCAGGGACCTGCTGCAGCACTGCACTGCTTAGAAATCACAGCTTGATGATAGGACAAACCAGTTGATTTACCAAATGAATTGCCACTGGAAGTGCACCCAGACCTAAACCTGTGATTTTTCATTTAACACCAAAGTTTATTTCCCACCCACACAACCCTGGCTTGCTCACATTTTCATTACCTTCTACTGTCAGATCTCTAAAATCAGAAAATTTTGAACAGAGAGAACCTGGAGATGGAAAAATATTAATTGAATTAAAGACATGAAAAAGGATGCTCACTTTCAAGAGGAAAAAAAAAATCTTCCATACCTCTGTTCTTAATACAGTATTCTTGGGTTGTTGGAACTGAGAGATTATTAAAGGTGATTTTACATCCTACTGCCTGTGGATATGGAGTTCCTTCTGACGGCTGGGTGACTCGGACCAGGGCCCATCACTCAGTTTATCATCCAAGGAAAGGGGTAGTGTTTCCCTCTGTGCACAGATCGTCAGCTCCTCAGGGCAGGACTGCATCCAGGTATGCCTGGCATGGGCAGGACACTGTGATTTTTCATGCAGCAAAGTAGTTTCACAGCTGGAAAGAGGCCTCTGGAAAGACAGCAAGGCATGACCATGCCCCCTTACTTGCCATCCATATGATTGTCTTGGGACAGCTCTGGAGGAGGGCTCTCTGGGTGCATGCTGTGCCTGTGCTGTGGTGCTGGCGGGGGCTGCAGGGCCCCTGTGGGCAGAGGCTGGGGCTGCCCCGTGCCGGACACAGCTGGTTCCAGTCGGCTCCAGCCGGCTCCAACGGCCCCACCGCAGGGCACAGCTGAGCCCAGCAGCCAAGCTGGCGGCGCCTCGGGGAAAACAGATTTCAGAGAGGGCAGAGTGGGCACAGGCTGAGGAGGAGGCGCAGGGCGAGGGAGAAGCGGCAGAGGGGCCCGGCCCGAGGAGGAGGAGGGCAGGAGGGGCTCCAGGCCCGCAGCAGGGATGCCCTGGCAGCCCCGCAGAGCCCCCGCTGGAGCAGATCTCCACCCTGCAGCCCGGGGACACTTCCTGAGGGAGCTGCGGCCGTGGGGAGCCCCCCCGGGAGCAGGGTGTTCCTGAAGGGCTGCAGCCCGGGGCAGGGCCCCCGCTGGAGCAGGGCCCCATGTGACGAGGAAGGAGCAGCTGAGAGGGGCTGTGGGGGGCTGAGCACAGCCCCCATCCCATGCCCTGCACCACTGGGGAGGGGGTCAGGAGTGAAAGGGGGATGTTGGGCCTGGTGAAAAATCATAGAATCATAGAATATCCTGAGTTGGAAGGGACCCACAAGGATCATCAAGTCCACCTCCTGGCTCGGCACAGGACCACCCAGAAATCAGACTATATGTCTGAGAGCGTTGTCCAAACACTTCTTGAACTCCAGCGGGGTTGGTGCCGTGACCACTTCCCTGGGGAACCTGTGACAGTGCCCAGCCACCTTCTCAGTGAAGAACCTTTTCCTAACACCCAGCCTGACCCTCCCCTGTCACAGCTCCATGCTGTTCCCTCGGGTCCTGTCGCTGTCACCAGAGAGAAGAGATCAGCGCCTGCCCCTCCGCTCCCCTCGTGAGGAAGCTGCAGGCCGCCATGAGGCCTCCCCTCAGTCTCCTCCAGGCTGAACAATCCAAGTGACTTCAGCAGCTCCTCATACATCTTGCCCTCTAGACCCTTCACAGTCTTTGTAGCCCTCTTTCGGACATTTTCTATTAATAGTTTTATGTCCTTCTTATAAGGACGTAATAGGGGGAGGTGGGGAAGGTGTTTTAATCTTGTTCTTTGTTTCTCACTCTCCAAATCTATTGTAATTTTCAAAAAATTAAATTAGTATTCCCCAAGTGAAGTCTTTAATTTTGCCCTCGATGGTAACTGGTAACTAACATACAGTGTAGTGCTATTAGAATAAATCCCTAATCAGATATCAGTCATAAGTTGGATAGGTAAACCTGCAGGTGGTCTAAAAAAAAAGGTTACCTCAGAAATTCACTGACGTGCTTCTAATAGATTCCCATTGACTGGAAAATAAATAAATAAATAAAAGGCTTGGTCACACCAAGGCCTCATGTCCTCTCTGTTCATCTCAATTTTATTGGGCTTTTTGGATCTTTCTTGCTCTGAGAATCTGGCTGACACTTTCCCAATGTTCTTGCATGCTGCTTTCTCTTCCTTATTGGCCCAGAAGCACTCAAAAGGCCTTTCAGAGCTTCTCTTCCTATTTCCGGCAGGAATTAGCAAGAGAAGAAGTATGAGAAAGAAAAATGCACTGTGTTTTGTACCTCTAACAGCCCATGATTTGGATTTGCTTCTGGGTTTAGCTGGAGGCTCCACACATTCTTTATTTTAACTGAACCAATTTCAACTTCTGCTGTTACAATAAATTTCTGGAGACAGGAAAACTCTTAGCAGCCTGCCCAGGGTAGAAGCCCACGTACTCAAGGAACAAAGTTAAAAGTACACTCTGCTAATGATTTTCCAGCACTGCTCCTTTTATTGACATTTCTGCTGCAATTGCCTGAGAGCATGTCACCCCAGGGCCTCCGTGAATATTCAGAGGAAACAATTATGTTTGAAATCATGTCTCTCACAAACTGAAAATTAAGGCAACCTGTTGGTACAAATGGCATGAGAGCATTAGCACATTGATCCCAAAGGCAAGTTCAGTGCCAGCTCATTTGTGAAGTTGCAAAGCTGTTTTCCAAGAGTTTAATGTGCCCAGGTTACAAGATCAGGAGAAATCACAGCCAGCATTTACACTCTCCAGCCTCACCCTGACCGCTAGAAATCCTGGTTTAGAATAACAGTATTTTCCCTACTACTGCTAATTGCTGAGGTCTTCTGGAAAGGACCCCACTTTTGCTTAAACTCCCGGTCACACAATGCCAGCGGGATCACAACCTCTACTGTGGGAACCTTGTCCCTGTGTTACACCCCAGCGAAGTGCACAGACAGAGTCTAGTGCAGAGCCTTTGATGCATTATTACTGGGCCCAACTTAGGCTCCTCCAGACTTGCACCAGCAGCTAGATGCAGACTTGCCCTGTGACTTTTAGAAATCATAGATATCACAGAAATCATAGAAAATCCCAGGCGGGAAGAGACCTCAGAGTTCATCTAGACCAAACTATCATCATAAAAGCAGGGCCTAGACAAGATTGTCTTACACCTTGTATAGCTGAACCTTGAAAGTCTCAAGTGTTGGAGAATCCATCACGTTCTTCTAGGCTTTACAATTTGAAGAGTCATGAGACATGAAGAGGCAGGGAAAAGTTTACAGCAAGCAGGATTTGAAGTCAGAGTGAGGACAGTTTCTGGAGTGCTTCTCAATTTCCATGCTTCTGGCTCTTTTCCTTCCTCCAGTCTGTTGATGACTACATCTTTGTTTCCCAAAATCATAGTGTTTTTTTCTCACAAAATCCATATGGCAATCACTGCCAACTTAAGGGCAATTGCAAAGGAAATCTAAGAGTAAGAAATAATAACAATAAAAAATCTTAGCCTGTTGTTCCAAGTCCTCACATCTAAAAGCTTTCCTGAATGTCTTCTCTGTGTCTTGCCTTCCATCAAAGACTGAGTTTTCCTGCTACAGGCTGAAGGGAGGAAGAACAGCAAGCAAACACCCAAGCAGTGTCTCCAGTGACACTTTGGGGGACAGCAACGACAGTTTGCTATTTCGTAGTGTTCCCAACTGTCTCAAGTCATGATTGGGATCCAGGTATCTCCAGGATTTCCTCTTCACACTTCCACTGAGCCACTATGTCTGGCTGTAGAGGTCTATGATATGAGTCCTTAAAGCACTATTTATTCCTTTATGAACCTTCTTTACAGAAGAATGGATCCCTCTCACTATTTGCTAGAATTTTTGTCTTTATACTCAATATTTGAGAATATTTTTATGAGTTGATTAGGTCTCAGGTGCACTGATTGTGTCATCCTCACTGATTGGGCCCCTCACTACAAAAAGGATGTTGAGTTGCTCAGGCTTGTGCAGAGAAGAACCATGGAGCTGGTGGAGGGACTAGAAAATGAGACTTATAAGGAGTGTCTGAGGGAATTGGGGTTGTTTAGTCTGGAGAAAAGGCTGAAGGGAGACCTCATTGCTCTCTACAACTACCTGAAATGTTGCAGCAAGGAGAGTGTCAGTCTCTTTTCTCAGGTGACAAGCGATAGGACACGAGGAAACAGAAATGGTCTCAAGGTGCACCAGGGAAGGTTTAGACTGGACATTAGGAAAGTGCTGTCAAGCATCAGAATGGGCTGCCCAGGGAAGTGGGGGAGTCCCCATCCCTGGAGATATTTAAGAGATGTGTGAACATGGCACTAAGGGACCTGATTTAGTGATGGGACTCAGTAGGTCAGGTTGACAGTTGGACTTGATGATCTTGAAGGTCTTTTCCAACCCAGATGGTTCTGTGATTGATTCTATGATCCCCAGTTCAAACGCTTTTTTGAGTCAGATGTTGTCTGATGCCAGTCTGAAGATGAAGCAACTGAACTGACTTCAAGGAGTGATGCTGTAATGGGAGCGTGTAAATGGGATCAGAGCTTGGTTCCTCTCTGCAATATCCACCGTGGAGTAGTCAGTCCTCTGGCAAAAATAACTCTTTTGTCCTAATCCTGCTTTTTCAGTGGGATTCTTCGGAAATTACATTTGCATTCTAAATGTTATTTTATGTGTGCACAGGACTGCTTTTTTGTTACTTACTTTATACACTAGCAAGCATTAGATAACGTTGAGTCACAGTTATTTTACTAGCAAAGGGCAGTATTTTGGGAGCATCCTTCTCAAACGGTTTGGGTAAATTCAAGAGTTCTCTTGATCCTCTCGTAGCAATGCACTTTTCCATTATGGAAAACATGACTATCATATTTCAGACTGAGTAGATCTTAAAACTCTAGAAGAGCAGAAGGATACATAGATTTGAAAGGGAGAGTGAAGCATTATATTCTCTACATTCCTCTTCTAACCAACACTGGCTGCGTATTTCTAAACCAAAGACACAGTTATTCTTCAGTATACAGAAGTTTAAAGATGGAGCCCAGATTTTTCAAGACTTAATATCGTGTCACTGTGTTCCTTGGCACTTTGATACAGTAGATAATTGTCCTCAGAGTATAGTTTAGACACACTTCAACATGACAAAAGTACAGTTAGTTACCAGAATGAATGTGTTCGTCCCCGTCCTTGCCTTCTTCATGCTGACATAAGCACTGCTGAAGTCAGTCAGTGAATCAAGACTGGGACAGATCCCAGTTGAAGACTCATCTTTTTGAGGAATTTGCTATGTTAAATTCCCTGTTCCAGGTCACTGCACCACTCTTTGAGAAGCAGTGCCAGCATAAGACAGCAGTGGGAAGGCCTAACCAGCACAAATAGCCAGGACAGCATGCGTTTATATTGGATGAAGGGGACTGCAGCCTCAGGTAAAACGTTGCACCCAATTCCTGTATGAATTTCTCAGGCTTCAGCTTCTACTGAATTTTTTATCTTATTTTTATCCCCTAACCAAAATTCTTCTGCCCATGCATCCAAAACAGAGTTTGCCACTGTAGCCATAGGCCAAAACTGGGACCTCCAAGTCTTTTTCAGTCTCACTGTTTTACATTTTAAAGCAATATAGCATCACTCATTCCTGGACACATGATTTTGCATTTAGTTGCATTAAAAGAGCCAAGTAAAGGATCAAAGCAATAGCAAGTCATTCGTATGTGTGCAGGGACCTTCCCATCCTAGTTTAGTCATCACTGTATTTCCAAGGCAGGAGTCTGTTGTGGTTTAACCCAGCAGGCAGCTGCGCAACACACAGATGTTTGCTCATTCCCCCTCTGTGGGATGCGGGAAGAGAATCAGAAAAAAGGTAGAACTTGTGGGTTGAGGAAAAGAGAGTTGAGGACAGAAAAGGAAGGGAAAATACTACTACTACTACTACTACTACTACTAAAAGAATATACAAAGCAAGTGATGCACAATGCAATTTTTCACCTCCCACCGACTCATGCCCAGCCACTCCCTGAACAGCAGCAGCCCCCTGCTCAGCCAACTCCCCCAAGTTTTATTGCTGAGCATGACATCATAAGGTATGGAATACACCTTTGGCCAGTTTGGGTCAGCTGTCCTGGTTCTGTCCTCTTGCAGCTTCTGTTGCACTCCCAGCCTTCTCGCTGACAGAGCAGTGTGAGAAGCTGAGAAGTCCTTGGCTCTGTGTAAGTACTGCTCAGCAACAACTAAAACATAGGTGTGTTATCAACATTATTCTCATCCTAAATCCAAAACATGACACCATACCAGCTACCAGGAAGAAAATTAACTCTATTGCAGCCAAAATCAGGACAAAGTCCCAGCTGAGTGGACTCAAATACCCACTTGAGGGGTATACCTTCTCACATCACCTTGCCATGGCTTAGCAAAGGGGAGCAAATTCTCAGCTGAGCCAGGTCAAACTCAAGAACTGACCTGTTCACTCATGCTGCTCTTTTGCCTCTTCTGTCAAATGCAAATTTTAGTAGCTATGACTTTATTGGAGATCACAGTGAACATATGGAATACTGCCTTGCTGGGAACTTGTGAGATGCCACCAAAACACATTGAGATTGCAGTTTCATATTAACAATTAAGTAGCTGCAGTGGGTCAGAGGTGCAGTTAAGTTTATGAGCTAAATGACTATTTCTCCTTACTGCCCAGACATTATGAGGAGGACATACTCCTTGCATTTTTTTATTCCTGGCTTAACATCTGACTTTAATTCCTTGCTTTCTGCAACCAATTATGATGGTCCTAAATGAACCTGCATTATCTGGCTTGCATAGCTTCAGGGACCTCAATCTTCAGTGTCTCTCACCATAGAAAACTGACAGATAGAGCTGGTGGCAAGTCACAGGGTGACTGATTTGTGTTAGTACTGTTACTGATGCTGTGACAATCCTGGGCACAATTTCAATCCTGGTTTCTGCAACTGGTTTTGCTTCTATGTAGGAGTATCTGGGAGCAGCACCAGAAAGCGTCTCCTGCGTGGTAACTTCTAACTTCTTGAGGAAGCTTACAAGACAATAACTTGGTAATTACTGCCAGCTAGTCTTTTTTGCCCAAGAACAGTCAAAATCAGAGTGAAAAATAATTTCACCTTCTTGTTGCTACGTGCCCACTGTATCTCAGATGACTTCCTCGTATCTTTTCTGCCATACCCCCACATCTATTCCCCCATCTGTATTTTCATGCATTCTTGTATTGACTCTTACTATACTAGAGAAGGTTTCTGTGGTTTCTTTGGCCACCTATTCTCAGTATTATGCCTCATTTTACACAAGTGCTTAGAGCATTTGCAACTTGCAGTTTGCTAAGCAAACCTTTCTCTTTGCCTTAAGGTATCTCCTTTTCTATGAGACACTTTGCCTCTAGCTCTGCCTCTGATTATTTAATTCCTGTTACCTGAATTCAAGTGCTTGTTGCCTATGCAGAAAGGTCTGGATATTATAGAAAAGCCAATTTGTTCCATTTGATTTGGAAATGAATCACACAGTAAGGAACTGAAAGCTCTATGTGGGGTCAAAGATAGAGTTCATGAAATATTTGGGAGAACCATAGACTAGGCAATTGAGAATGCAAAATGACCTGAACCATAGCAGTCCCAAAACAAAGACAGACCTAAAAGGGGAGCATAAAAAGCATGTGAATGCAAGCAAGCCAAAACAGGGGAGCATCAAAGAAGGAAGGTCAGCAAAAATGTACAAGGCAAAAATCTCTGTATTTCCCTCAGCAAGAGATACTCAAGAATCATAGAATATCCTGAGATGGAAAGGACCCACAAGGATCATTGAGTCCAACTCCTGGCTCCTTAGAGGACCACCTAAAAATTAAACTGTATGTCTAAGAATTAATTTCTGAAGCATCTCTAGATGCTGTGTTTTCTCCTAACTAAGAGAACAATCAGGGAGCATGTCATCAAAAAAAAAAAAAATGTTTCATGGTTTCTGGCATTGCTGGAATGCAGAAAATGAGTCAAATGATTATCTCTTCTGCTCTGTCTTTGGCTGTCTTCATCATGTACACAGAGGAAAGTAAAAAAGGCAAAAGTAGGCTCACCTCTTTTCTATAATGAAGGTTCTTTGTTCTTCTTTTCTCTTGTCCCACCCACACTAGCATGTTTAAAGGCTAAGTTCTGCTGTTTCTAGCCATCTTATCTAAGTGCTGGTTTTCCAAAGACATCTATGCATTTTTGTCAATTGAAATTTTGTGGTAAGTCTTGCCATTTGTTTTTTTGGAAGTCCCAGGTTCCAAGATCATTTGATATCCTAAAAAGATCACCTTTGCTACAAACAAGCAAACTACCAGAAGATAGTATACATCCAAATTTTTGCTGAAAAAAAACATTTACAAGGTAATCTTATTACATGTTAATCTTACTAATAATATTTGCACTGTGCTAGCATCTCTGGCAGCTTGTCATAATATCTGTTTAAAAAACAAAACAAAACAAAACACAGAATAGATTTTGCTCCCTAAAAAGATTCTGGGATTAAGCTGAGACTAGGCATACTTGGTTTTTTTTCATACTATATGTAAAAATAATACTCAGTCTTCAAAAGACAATGATGGTCTGAAAAGGTGACCAAAGGTCAAAATGTAAAAAGTGCAAGACAGAGCTGTCTGAGACAAGGCAATGAAAATATAAGGATTACATATTCCTCCCTTTAGCAAGAAATTTGGAAAGAACAAACAGAAGCATATCTGAATAAATCAAGGAGAAGCAGTCATCCATTAGATACTGCCTTTTGAAAGATTCAGTGAATGTCTTGACACTGGCTGTAAGACAATGAAGAAGAATCAGTGCAAAGTGAAAAGTTACTTTTATTGTATATTTTTGTACTAAAGAATGATGACATGGTTAATAGTCCTGCAACTGGATAACTGAAAGAGGCAGGCTGTAAAATATAAGAAAACAGAGGTGGAAAGACATTACAGATCATTCAGTCCTTGTTGTGTCTGAGTGAAGGATTAACTCTTCTGAAATCATTCTTGGCAGGTGTTTGTCTAATGTATTATTTAAAATTTCGATGACAGAGATTCCCATCTCTGTAAACAGCATTGTTGGGTGTTTATTGTCCTTAAAAGTATTTCTCCTTTTGCAACTTATATGTCTCTTGCTAAATTTTATGCAAATTACTTTTTGTCCTACCCACAATGGATATGAAGAACATTTTCAGTCTTTCCTTTCTTCAGCAAACTTGCCACAGCTGAAAAGGGCAGGGCTGTATTCTCAAGAGCAAATAATGCTATTTCTTTCAGTCTTGCACCAGATACAATATTTTCTGGGATCCTGGTTTTCTCTGGGTTCTTCCACCCAGTCCACAACTAGATTTTCCCTGCATAGTCCACATCTGTCTTGAAATGTTGTAGTCCACGCTGGGCTCAGGACTTTAGTTGGGGCGTTTCTAGTACTGAACGGAGTAGGAGGATATTCGCCACTTCTATGCATCTCAGAAATGTTGGGGATATTCAACAACGTTAACTTCTTTTCACTTTGCTGTCTGCTAATGTCTCTAGATACTCATCTGAAGACTTCTATCTAAGTAGTCATTCTAAAGCACTTCACTGTGTAGCTGCTGTGTCTAAGTCTCCTGTGCATGACCTGGAGCATGATATTCAGTCTTCATCCACCTGGATGATGTCTCCTAACGCCATCCTTCGAGTAGACTGTCTTCTTAAAAAAGAAGTTTCATCTGTTTCCCCTTGCCGTGCTCCTCTCTCCTTCTGCTTTTTGGCTACGTCCTCAATGAGCTTGCTTGCATCACTGAGGGTTTTTTGTGTTCGTTGACCTGCAGATTTCTTCTTGCCTTCTCCCACATTTGGGTCCATGACCTTTAAGGGTTTGGCTTTCCCATGGTCCTCCTGCTGCTCTTTCATGTGCCTTACTCTGAACCGGCGTCGAGAAATGTTCTGGTAGGGATCAGGGAAGCTGTCAGGGCTGTTAGACTCTTCATGCATGTCCACCTGGAGAGTGGGGATTAATGGCTTGTGAAGTGTCTTGGGAGCCTCTTCAACACCTGGTTGTTTAGTCAACTTTGAGCTTGTCTCTGGAGGCAAAATAACTTGAATTTCTCCCAGGGGCTTGCTGCTTTTGGGGGAAAAGGGATCATCTTTATTCTCCATAGCAGCCTGCTCACTCAGCTTTATCTTATGAAGGTTTTCCAGCTCTCCCTGGGCCAGATTCTTCACTCTTTTCACATGGGGTTCATTGCTGATGGAGCTGATAGCTGTCAGCTTCTGAGCAGCCATTTGGGCTTCTCTCTGGATGCTCATAATCTTTTGGAGCTGGGCTTCTTTCACTTCCACAGGGATCTCCAGGGGAGCCAACTTCACTGGCCTCTTCAGGGTGACATTCTCTGTGCTGTACAACTCATTTGCACGACGCAGGCTGGGAGACAAAGCCCCCTCTTTTTTTACCTTTTCTGGCCACAGTTTTTTCTCTCCCTGGGCTATCCTCTTCTCTGACATCCTGGGAGAAGAAGGATGGAAACCAGGGTTTCTCTGCTCGCTTCCTGGCTTCTCTCTTGGCAGGATGAGGATGGGATTCTTCTCAGGCTGAAGGTTCACGATGGTAACTTCACTGACATTGCAGTTATATTTGGGCATCAGCTTTTCCTCAGGCATTGGGACACCCTTAAAGAAAGCAAGCAGATGCAGGGATCACTATCATACATCAGATTAATGGTCACTATTAGTTTTTTATATAATGTTTGAGAGTTTGGCAAGAGTGAAATCTTGGTATCCCTTGAAGTGTACTCCTCATACCCATGAGTCCTGAGCAAAGTGCTCCATAGTTTGACTTACCCCTGGCTAATCTACAATAAAGGGCTCCATGTGTGGAGACTAAATAAGCCTGACAACTGAGGAATCAGGGCTTTTCTCCCCTCTGACAGTCACCAACGCTGTCTATCTTTACTTATTTTCTCAATGCAACATTACCATTCTCTTTTCTACTCTGTCCCAGATATTGAGTGTCCCTTCTAAGCAGTGGGCAGCACCAGCCTGTACTCTGCAATCACTAGTTCAAAGGAAAATTAGGACCTCCACAGCACATGGAAAATAGTGTTATAACCAGGGAATTAATGTTAGCTTGGAGGAGCTCCTAGTTGAGGATCAGGTGTGCGTCTTTCCCTTCTTCCTCTGAGATGCTGAATGATGGGCATTTCTGGTAAGCGTGATCATCCATCTCACTCTTATGCGTATACTGACATGCTTCATAGGGCAGGGTAAGTGCCTTCATTTCCACTCAAATTCTGCCTAATTTCACAAGGTGCTTTTCTATAAAGGATAGACAGTTAAGCCAATGGTGATTTTGCTGATATCAATAGAAAATACCCTTAAACGGTTCTAGAAACTGCTCAACATACCCTTGGTGTCTTTTACTTTCCATTGCACTACTGAGGTGCTAACTGAAAGGATTGCTGATTAGCAAACTTCAGAAACCTGCAGTTCATTTCTTGCCCTTGTTTAGAGAAACTTTGTACCATGTTTGGGAAAAGTACCTGATTATCGTCAATAATATAAGCATCTCACTGTAAAAAGGGTTTTGCAGTTCAATTTTCTAGTGCTGTGTATGCAATGATGGGCTCATGGGTGGCATCAGGAGACGGGCTTTGTTCCTGCTTCTGCCAAGAGAAGTTCACCTCCCCAAGTCCCTTTTCCACACCCACTCTTTATGTCTTGTAGAGACTATACATTTTATGGGCAGTCAAGAACAATGTTCTTGACTGTAGCTGGGACCTCTAGACCCAGTTATCATAAATATATCTTACTAAATGATAGTATTAACTTGTTCTTCCTCTGATGAACCGAGTACATGAGCTATTTTACTTCACAGCTCCTCTTATTTAATCATATCAATTTCTGCATTGGTAATTTCTGCCCACTGATATTGGTCTGTTTTTTAAGTACCTGGGCTTAGTATCATTATAAATAAAGTGATACACCTCTTGCCCTTTCTGTGTCTTGCTGTGTTCCAAGGAAGTAGTTAAGGCTGCCTACAGCTCTACAAAAGCAAAGTGAAATACAATAAACATAAATAAAACCTTGTCCTAAAATTCAGGCACGTAAAGCAATGAGACAGAATGAAAGCTCCAAAGCACAGTGAGGTATGGGAATGGAAAGGAAGAAAAGGTAAACAATATAGTACTTCCAAATGATAATTTTTTTTAAAAGATCTTGGTTCAAAAGCCTTTTACTGCCTTTAAAAAGTGGGTGCACAACTAAAACCCAGCCAACTATTCAAGCCTATAGGACGACCTGCCTAGACAATGCCTCTTTCTAGCTATGACCATGCTTTGTTTTTAAGACAGTTTCAAATGAGTGATTATGTGATTGGATCTTTCACAGCTGCATTCGTCTGAGGAAAATTCAGCCATGCTAAGAAGGTTTGGAGAAATTTTACACACCACCTAAATCCTCTTGGAGTCCTAATGTTAATACACTTAAAACCCATCCAAGGCTAATGTGCAAGATAAGCTGCATCCTCTGTTACCCTGCACACATTACTTAATACCCTCTCAAAATGTCCATCTGGTATATATATACTCGTACTTAAAATGTAATTAAGTAATTGGCCCAATCTTGTGTAGGTAATTGCTCTGTGCCCAAAATTCCCTTGCGGTCAATGAGAGACCCACACAAAGAATGACCACTTCAAGCTCTCAGGATCAAAGTATTATGATAGTGGTATTATCACAGGGACCACCAGTCTTTATTTAGAAACCACAACCTTCATGTAATTTAAGTACTTCCCTCCCTAGTCTCAGCTTGCTGATCCTTCTGATATAAACTGCACGGTAATGGAAGGGCAGAGACATAAGGGCCACAGACAATGGTCAATTAGCATGGAGTGGCCTCAGATATAGGAAACTTGGTGTCCCCTCATAAACACGAATCTGCTAACCCTCTGCTTAAGCTGGCTGTCTTAGTGTCCAGGCTGAATGGCCCTCAGAGAGAGGTACTTCTGCTATTTTTGTTTTTTAATTTCAGGAGCCTGCTCATTGCAGGGCAATAAACACTTGATTTATAGGCAGGAAGTGAAATTTGCAATAGAGTCTTAGAGAAATCTGATGCTCTTTTGAAACCTTCCTCACCAGCCGACTACTAGGTCAAGAGAAGAGATTGAGCTGAGGAACCTTTCCAGTCTTGGTCCTCAGCCTCTGTCGTTCTTCAGCTGATGAAACTAGACAGATTTAGAACAGCCTCAGGAGCCCTGAGATTTTCTGTTTGTAGGTATACGGCAGAAATGGGGAACAGAAAAATGGGCTAAGCATGTTGCACAGGGGATGCACTTAGATACACTGACAAACAGCTGGACTTTTGCCTGAAAGTCAGTATATCAGCAGGAGATTTACTCTTTATACAAATTGATTCCCTGTTGACTCCAAACTGCTTCCCCATTTCAGTTCCATTGCGAGCATAACCAGAAGGAGACTATACTGGGGTTGTAGTATACATGATTGCAGGTACATCATGGTTGAAGGGGATCCTTTAAAAATCCCTGTTTCTTTGGTCACGCTTTTGAAGTTTCCTCTCTTTGCTCAAGGAAACCAGATTTATAGTACATTACATTAAAAGAAACCAACAAACAAATAAAAATAAATCCCAAGCTCTTACTACATAAGGAAAAGCTTTAATCTCATTGCTACAGGATAATCTGTAGTGATAAGCAGATGTTACACAACTCAGATACTTTTCCTTCCCATCATCATGTATATCAGCTGATGGCTGCAGTTCAAAGGAGAGGACAGAAATACCTAAGGAAGGACATTCACAGATCAAATCCTCCAGCTTATCTGGCTGAAAGCTTGTCCCCAGAGTGGAGGTTTCCGAGTACAATTCCAAAATAAACACCAAGCCTTCAATGTGCCTTAATTCTCCATGTGATGCCTGAAGCTCTGCTATTGAAAAGCCCTCTGGCACGTGCAGACCTGTTACACATGCTGTCATTCAACAGGGGCAAGAACCGATTCAGTTTAAACATGTAGAAATGAATGTCTTTGCTTCCACCGCAGATTTGGCATGTAGAGTAAATGGCTCAGGTCATTACCAATGGAACACAAGACAGGCAGAGCTTGCACTCACATAGCTCCCAGAAAATCCCTAAATATCCAGCCTCTTGGTACTCTGGCTGCTTTTGTCAGTTGGCATAAGGATCACACCTGCAACATCAGGGACATGCACTGGTACGTCATGATTTGCTTCACTGTAAAAAATTAACAAAATGATGATGTCTGTGAGCCAGTGGGTTCTTAGGAGGTCAGATGATCTGTCAGCCTGGTGAAGCTAAAACATAACAGTATCTGTAATCAGCAGGACAGAAGACAGTGCTAATATCACACCCAACTGCCTTTGACCCCAAAATAAGCGAATACCAAGATGGAATGAGTGGGGGAACTTGACACAAGTCCCTGTTGAGTATCCTCAGTGTAGAAACTAGAGATCTGGTGTGTCATTCTGTCACGATTCCCCTTCCATTGGACTTCTTAGCATTTTAACACAATGATAGCAAGAAGAGTTTCAGAACAGAAAAAAAGAAAGACAGTTGAGTAGTCTAAGCTCCAGCCCAGTATCAGGAAACCCACCTCAAAACCCTGTTCCAGCACAAGCTGCTCATGGGATGTCAAGGAACATGCTTTGTTCCTCTGACTCTCTTTTCTGCCTGTAAACTTGATCTGATTCCCTCTCCTAATTCATAGGAGCATTATAGATGTAAAAATATTATAAGTAGAAATTACTCAGAAACACTTGAAATTATGTTATGTTAGTTCCCAAAATAGGTTCGGTTCCAAATAACTTAATTTTCAGAAAACAAGCGCTTTACAGAAGGTGGCACCTGTTGAGTCAAAAACAGAAGCATGCAAAACTCTATAGAGACTTGAAAATTACAATCAGTAATTTCAAGTATGTATGAAATATTGTTCTCTATGTAGCTCTGCAAATTTCTTTACATCCTGTATTGGGAAATGCATTTTACAGGTCCTTATTAGAAGTTGCGTTCTGTAAAGGACTTGTTTTTGTGTTACAGATTTTATTTTGTAGGTGAGAAAGACTTTTGGACACATGACATAGTATTTGCAGTCGTTAAAGGGATGTTTCATAAAACCATATTTAATATTTGTTCAAATACTGTGGAAGTAATTGAATCATTCCTGTGGAGGAATTGAATCATTGCATATAATTTGGCACACTCTCATTCCTAGCGTTATCACTACTTTAATAGCTCCTCTGTGAATACATGAAGAGTCCAGTTTGAACTTTAGGAAACCTACAGCAGACCTGCCCTTGCATACACACAATTTACAAATTGTGGAGCCTCCAAGACTTCCCATATCACTGGCTAGCTTTACTGAACAAGGCAACTCTTCAGAAGCTTCCTGCAGGGATTTGTGATATTGCAGAAAAGAAGGGGAGCTACAGAACTCAAGTCTTGGACTTCTTGTTGTTACTCTGTGACCACAGGAAAGTCATGTAAACTAACTTTTCTAACTTCCACATCTAAATAGGGATGCAGTTCTTTATTTATACCAAGACAAAGATTTATAAAAGTTCTTTATTTATACCAAGACAAAGATTTATAAAAAATGAGCAACAAATATTAGGTTTCTAAATACAGATTTAAGATAAAAATAAATGACCTGTTTTTCAGTAGTAGTACTGGCTTTGCACTTCTTAAATTCAGCCAACTTACTTAAGGATCTAAATTGTAATTTAAGATGCTAGCTTCAGCTTCACAAATCTTATCCTGAGCTGTCAGAATAATCAGACTGATTTCCAAAAGTTCTGAGCACCTGAAGATCCCAGTGCTTTCAACAAGACTAAGAGAAGTAAAGGTCTGCACGTGCAGTTGGACCTGTGCTGCAGAGCCCAGACCTCCAGGGCTGTGGGCTGTGATGTGCACGTGTGTGTGACATTACAGCAGCAACATAAATCTTCTCACTGCTGTAAGAGGAGTGAGGCAAAAATAAAATTAAAAAAAAAGAAGCAGTATCCCTGCTAACCAGTGGCTCCTGCTTGCAGTACATGTCTGCAAAGATAGCAGCATGAGCAGAACTTGCAGAGACAAAGAGAGTGAGCCCTTTCCTTGCCAGTTTTTCTTAATTTAGAGCATGGCGCTGTAAAAGCTGGAGAGATGGAGCTATCTGCTGCAGTGGAAGCTCTTGTCTAGGAATTAATTTCGTACCCTGCACTATCCTACTGATAACAGAGGCCAGCACCTCGAAGGCAGTGAAAGCAGCTCTGCAATCATTCAGTCTGTCTGATCTCTGGATGCCACTCATCCATTGCATTCAGAAATGCTCTGGGAGACAAGGACCTTTTCTCAGCTCTCTCTTGCAATGTTTCATTTAGAATAGAAGAACATCCCTGACTTCTGAAAAGGAGGTGTCAGCAGTGCCATTATCTTTTCTTAAAACACAAGAGGTTATACAATTCACTTCGTAAAAGAGAGACCCCTATGGACCCCCATGTCCCCATATCCCATCTCTTCACAGCATTGAGGGGGCATTATTCTTGCCAGAACTCTTCCTTCTTGCTTCATTAGACCAGTTAGGCCAGAAGTGAAAAACTGGCATGACTATACAGGCTGGCAGTAAGGGTCTTTATCTTGGAGGTGCCCTTTGACAAAGACAATTTAATGTAAAGATGCTCCATACCAAAATCTTCCTGAATGCCCTGCTACAAGACTAAAAGCTCCTCTCTCACTTCCTTACCCCTTGCTACAATACATTATCACCTCTACAGCTTCAACAGAAAGGACTGGGATTGCTTCTAGCCCATGCTGACCTCACATTGTGGTTAGGGCATGCTTCCAGTGGGAATTTTTGGGTTTAGTGTCATCAGTCTACAGGATTCCTTATAGTAGGAAAAGCTTTGGGCAGGCAGTTGTGTGCTGTTTGAAGGCTGTACACAACTGACAGGTGTCAGCTCCACTGTCTTCATCTGAGTCCAGTTTGAACTGGCTTTCTAGGGGTCTCTCAATAGGAATGGTGGTTCACAATAAGAACTGGTTCACGCCATCTGAAAATAGGTGCCTCAGATAGTACTTCAGAGTGGGGTGACTCATGTGCCAGGAGATCCTATACCACTTCAGTGACTTTGTTGCTCCAGGGGTTAAAGGTAAAGGAAGAGTAGTACAGACTGGGGAGCTAGCAGCAGAAGCTGTGAAGCAGACCTCATCTCTTTAATGGCTGGGACATGCCCTGGATATTTTTTCGACCCTTTGGGATAATTTTCTTACTCAGGTTACTCAGTACTGTCACTCCACGAATACATTCTTCAAATGTTCCTATTAAGCTGTAGGCAGCATATAGTATTATACCAGTATTGAAGTTAAAGCAGAATTACTTTCTAGTCCTGTTAATCCACTGATGCTTTGACAGCAGGGGTATTACAAATAGAGCTTCTTTGTACAAAATGATTAAACATGACCTGAAAGTCCACAGCTTTCCAATTCTCTGAAAACTTACCATTTCCTTCTTGAATGCTGTAGTGTTTAAGGCCAGAAAAGTCAATGACAGTCCATCCTCTGATCCATTAATGACATGGATTGTTGAAAGATTTTAATGTCACTTCTTTTATCCTCAAGCCTATTATTTGGCTCTTCTCCCTTTTCCTCTTCAAAGAGATGCTGCTTTATAGAGCCGTGCATTGGGCAGGCAGGGGACGTAGGAACTGTTACTACTTTTTCTACGGACTTGCTCCACAGCAATAGACAAGTGACTGAACATCACTGTGCCTTGCAATCAGAGGATGCCCTTTAGACATTTTGCAAGAATTGGGAGTTTGTTAAACCTGCTGAGTTGCTCAAGAAAATCCCTGTAACCTCTTCTGACTTAAATTTACCTCTAGCTCCAGCAGGATGCTCTGTAGTTCATTCTGTGCTACCCAGTGCTCCAAAAGTTG
This sequence comes from Chauna torquata, assembly GCA_013399475.1. Classification (NCBI taxonomy): domain Eukaryota; kingdom Metazoa; phylum Chordata; class Aves; order Anseriformes; family Anhimidae; genus Chauna; species Chauna torquata. Next base: position 96,064 of record VXAL01018408.1, read on the forward strand.
TGCAGTGTTATTCAGCTACTGTGCTCTGCTTTGGGAAGGGCTGCATTTCAATGACGTGCAGATTCCTGCACCATTTGGAGACTGCTGTAGGACCTTCCAGATGGTAGACAGAATACATTAATCTATGTCATGAAAATTTAATTCATATGAAGGTAATAAATTGTTTATGTATAAAATAGGCAGGACTAATACATTAGCATTCACGGTTGAATCGCACAAGGATATAGGCACATGCAGCTCACAGTGAACTCAGTTTTTGGCTGCTATAACAAGAAGTAATTGAATAGAATTATTAAGTGCAGATATGCTATTTGGATAGAATATGCCAACACACTAGCTACTGCACTGTTAAAACAACCTGCCCTTCTCCACAGTAAATCTAACTCAATCATAAGAAACCAGCCATGATTTAAGAGAGAAAAAAAAAAAAAAAAGCATGTAACAGCATGGGCTTGCTGCTACATTTGCATTGACGTCAGAGCAAACAAGATTAAATGAAAGCAAGCACAGCTACAGAAATGTGACCTTAAACACAGCCCCAGAGTTGCAGATATTGCCAAAATCGTAGCTGTAACTCCACCTGGTTTGCTGATGTAACCCTAGAGATAATGTCTTTAAGAAGCAGCTGAAGATCCCTGTGGCAGCTGGCACAGTGGGAATTTCACTGACTTTGGAGCAAAGGGCATATTGCCAAGGAAGGGAATCAGGATGTGGCAGAAAGGGTCAGAGGTCTGTTGGCATGATCCTCCACAAGGAGCCATTGAGGCTGGCAGAATTTGCAGTGACCTCTTAGTTGCTACGTGCTCTGATGGGGCTGCTTTGGCCTCTGCCTAGTCCAGGGTTAGGGAAAAGATGAAAAAAAGGCTTGATCTCATTTTCCCAGTCACTCACTTTCCTTAAGTTTGCTCAGTGAAGCCCTGACCCTTTTAAGATCCAGCCTTGGAAAGCCCAGGCCACATAGATAACCAGGCCACTGGGAACAATGATTAATGGCACTTTCAAAAAACTACGAACGATTACAGCTAAAAATCTGTTACCATAGGAGCAAAGCCCATTCAAGTCTACCCATTCAAATGTAGCACGATTACATGGTGACATTGCCAAAATCTGTACCACTGTTCACTGAACAAAAAAATGAAGAAAAATAACCACAACCAAGAAAAAAAATCATCTGGCAAAAAAACATCTCTTAAAAACAAACAAACAAACAAACTAAGCAAACCAAATAGATCCCAGATTTCCCAGAAACTGTGTCTTACAGTGAATTAACATGTTTCCCATGACTTACAGGATGGAATTAGCTGCTGGACATCACTTAAACCTCTGAAAACTAGGCTGAACTGCAGTGTAAATGATTTAAGGACATCACTGTGTCTCAATTTAGGAGTTTATTTCACTTTACATCTGTAAAACAGATTCCGCTTCGGATCTAGTGGGTAAAGCACCTTTGTAAATGTCCATCCATTCAAGAGGAATCAACCAGAATGGCAATTTCAGACTAACTCTCTTGTGCAGAAGAGATAATCCAAACAAAAAGATATCTCTTCCTTCATGTCTGTATAAAGGAGTTGTTTTGGAATGTTTAAAGCATACTGGGAGAGCTAGAGCAGACAAGTTACACTGATTACCTTCACTAATCAATTTCTCCCAGCTATAGAAATCTTGAGATAGTTTCACTGTGAATTTCTGAGAAATTCTTATCCCATTTCCTCTTTGTGGCACACTCAGGGCTCCAAACAGATGCTTCTGTTGCACCCACAGTACCAGGCCAAGCATTGTGCTATGAGATGCTAAAATCCCTTTCAGATTTTTTTGTGGCATACAGAGATCATGGGGGCTTCATGTCCTTCTGGCCTTGGGTCAAGAGTCAATTTCTTGTTTCAACAATTAGCAGATGACTTCACTTAATCTGGATAGATAAATAGACACTTTTGCTTCACTCTCACTCTGTCCTTATCTCTTGGATGAGAGACAACCACTTTAAAAACAGACAGAAGCCCCATTGCAGCTACAGCACTGGTTCCATCCTCTGTCTCCTCACTTACAAAGAACCATATTACAGTCACAGCGGGAAGGAGCACCTATTCTACCAAGCCTGCGAGGATCAAAATTTTTCATGTTTTAGTGTCATTCCAGTGATTCTGCCAATGAAGATTACACCCTTAGTTGCCAAGGCCCCTTTAGTCCAAATGTGCATGGGGGAGGGATCTCCATTCATTTCATTGTGGGCTTTCTAAATTCGCTGCTGCCAGCTCCCTAGGAATTGTGATGCCTTTCCTCACCTCCCTCCATCTTACTATGATTATTATTGTTTTTCTTACTTATTAGCACTGCTTTGCACTCAGGAGTTAGGGAGGAAAAGAAAATATGTTTTTTTCCTGAGAGTTAAACACATTCCACCACAAGCAAGCAAAGCGTGGATGAATATAAGCTTTACGGCACAATACCGAGAAGAAGACAGTCTTCAGGTAAATTGCTCCCTGGTGAATTCACCTTTTCTCCTGTTACATGATCAGCTGGGCATGGAGGCAACTACAACACTTTTGTAGAGCATGGTCTACAGCTAGAGCTTATATGTCACAGCCTTCTCCAGTATGCTCCATGCCACCAGTCAAGTTCATTATATTATCCATGTGTATTGAAGACCCTCCTAATATGTGATTGTTCTGCCCTGAGGGCTGTAGCACAGCACTCAGAAATTCAGTGCTCAGTGGGAATCTTTCCATTCACTTTGGAGGATGTTAGAACTAATCCAACAAGGAGATCTTCAGTGTCACCAGAAGGTGGATGTGTATGTTGCAACACATAAACATACCCTGGGAAATCCCTATAGTTCCTAGAAGCCCTTGATCCTGCAGCTTTTGCGATTGGTGAAGATACTCCCCTTGATTTCAAGAGAGGCAGAATCAAAAGGGGGCTTTTCCAAATTCCTGTGCACAATTTTACAAATTGCATGTATTCACCCAATCTGGTAAATGGCTGAGGAACAGTGAAGGCAGTCTCCTGATGAAAATCCCTTTAAATGCCATTTAAGGCCTCCAAGGCCCTTCTCTATTAGGCTTTTCAGATCTATAAGCTCATCTTCTGCCAGGGATCTAGACAAAACTTTTCAAAAGCTTCTACCAATCAGCACTATTTGCTATTTCCACATCGGGAAAGAAAAGTTGGGAAGGTTGGACTTCCCCAGATGGCTGACTGTCAGTGCCACATGTTCTTTGCTCTGACAAATATACTTTTATTTCTGGCAATTCTGTAAAACATATTTCTTCCTCATCTTCAGCTTACTGAGTGATCCAGTTCAGGCAGGCACAATAACCTGTCCTCTTCATACTCTCTGTTTTTGTGATTCCAGTACAATTTCTGTCTGCCTTGCTCATCATGTCTTTGCACCTATATCCGTCCTGGGCACTAGGTATGCCTCATGGCCAAAGAGCCACTGCTGTAAACGCTTACACACGTGGGTCACTGCATACATGCGAACAGTCCCATCAAGCTTCCTTGCAAACGGAAAAGCGTGAACATGAAAACTGTCCCCTTTCTAAGTTTCATGGAAGGCCTCAAAATCAGGTGTTAGCAGAGTTTTGCCTCCTCCCGAGCTTCTGGAAAACCAGTGAATTTCCTTTTTAAATAGAATTGTACATTCATTGGTATCAGCAGAATTGGGCTTTTGGCTCTGTCAAAAGCACCTCTGTCTATACCAACAATTTTATGTTCAGCATAAAGAAGTCACCAACAACGCTGTCTCCCAAAGACCCCAGACCACCCACATGCACACTATAACCTTCTGTCAGTCTCCTCAAAACTGCTGCTTCCCTTGCTCTGTCTCACCAGAGCTTCCTGGTCCCTGCAGTTCACCCATGAAGGAGGCAATTTCTCTCCCTCATCAGATTTGTAAAGATTTTTTTTCTCTGGTGAGGGGTGCAGTAGGCTGCCTTAGCTATCAGATTGGTGTGTCTTGAGACCCTCACATCTTCTGTGTGCCCATGTTACTTATTCCAGTTTAGCAGCCTACTGCTTTATCTCGTCAGAGTGCTTTGAAAGGCAAATCCTATCAGAGCATAATAAGAAGGGAAGTTAAAGCTATTAGTACATAGCACTTTCTTAACAGGTCAGGGGACAGAAGGGAAGCTCTCTAATCAGCTTCAGATTAATTTTCTTTCCTTTCTCATCATCTTGAATATTAACTAAATATCAGCTCCTCCAGATGGTTTTAGGTGCTATTAACATATCCAACAAGTAACTCAGAAAGGTAGCTAAAAGGACAAGTACACATGAACAGGCATTACAAGGCCTTGGCTGTGAAGGACCAGTAGCTGCTGCTTCTCCATCTCTAGGAACATGTTTAGGGGAAGGGCTCCACATTGAATGGGTTTATGTGCTGGCTGTCCCTCCTGCCAATTTTGTTTCTGACAGAAAAAAAAAAAACCAGAGGCATGGAGAAACCTAGCATGAGCCAGGAAGGCACATCATACCTATAAAAAAGAGGCCTCACTGAAACAAGTTTTTATTATGCTCTGGTCAAGTATCAGAAAGGAGAGTCCTAGTTCTTTTCTCTGCCTCTTCCATGGCCCTGCTTGGTATTCCCAGTTGGGTTCCTCACCTGAGAAGCTGTATATCAAAGTGAGAGGGAGAGTGTTTTCCATGATTACTGTCATTAATTACCTTGATAATCTGGCTCTTTAAAGGATCTACTTCAGGTCTGAACTATTCCTCATTTTCTGTCCTGTGCAACCCACCATACTGTCTACACATATCATTTGGTAGCTGAATAGTATATGCATTGTTGCTTGGATAGTATAATTGGTAGCATGTGTGTCATTATTCTCAACAAAGACCCCGCTCAGGGTTGTTTTTAAGCATCACCTTCCCAGGAAGGGTTGGAGCAAGGGTGAAGGGATTAGAGAAGGTCATTAACATCATTCAAGATGATCTTTAGCCATTACAGAGCAAAGAATAGCACCTTGTGTACTGGAGATGTGTATAAACTACATACAGAACACACAAGGCTTTTACCTCCTCTTGTCCTGTCAGACCAATGCACACATACTTACTTGTATTTAAAAATGACAAATCAAGTCCCCTTGGTGCCCTGCAGGCCATTTGGTACAGTCTCTCATGGCAGTTTCCAAAAATATGGAGGAATCAGCAGAAATCTCAGCTCAACCTCCAAGTGTTCTGACTCAGGAGCAAAAGCAAAATTAACCACCCTTAGTGCGGTTCCCATACTGAAAGGGGACTAAAATACGTCCGTGGCCTTAAGGGTAACATCAAATCATCATGTCATAAAACTAAAGTGCTGATTGGAAAATGCGTGTTGTTCTTGTTTAATGTTCTCTTGCTTCTGTCAGAGACTTGTGAGGAAACATTCCCAAAACACTGTCGTCATTGCTATGCTGTGATAGCAGCAGCACGGTCGGTCTCACACAGTGTGACTGTGGCACAACCAGTCTGCTCTGGACTTATCTGAGAATTAACACCGTACCGCACACCTGCAAAGCCAGTGAGCAACCCACACCACAGATATGCAGGTTATGTTTCACAGCATGGTTCTGAAGAATTTCTTCATCCTAATGAGCTATGAAAGGTTTGCGTTGTTCAGGCAGAGAATGTGCTCTATGCTCAGTGCAACACAGATTCACTCTTAGCATTGTGCCTCTTGCCTCTCACAGTTTTTAGTGTGCTATTCCAGGTTTATAGCACCGATGTGTTAGGAAAGCCACATGACTAGCATCCCTGAAACCAGAACAGAAATGTCAGCTTTCTCCCCATTTCTCCAACAGGCACCTGAAGCGCTTTCCTCATTTGAAAAACTACCCACTAGGACCCTAAGCTTACAAACTCCCTATGCCTAATATCCTTCCTGTGGGCTTTTCTCCATTAGATGCCTTTTCATGTTGTAGGAATAAGACCAGCATTCTCATCTGCTTCCCATTAATTGCCTCATTCAATCCTTGGATCTTGGAGATCTCCTTAAGGAAATTAGGCAAATCTGGCTTAAAATTCTCCTGGAATGTTTCCGCAGTAGTGAAAAGCTGATGGTGGTTGTTATTAGTATCTTGGCTTTAGAGTTCCTTATGTGACTGGATAAGCTAGTCTATTTTAGTAGTAGCAATTTTCTAATCAATCAGAACACACTGGGGATTTCAACAGAGAAGACAAATTCTTCATGAAAAGCTATAAACATGCTTTACTTATAGAAGAATTCTAGGAAACGTAGTAAGAAAGAATGCAGAAAAGTTTTACTGCTATCACTAAAAAAAATTAACATAAAAACAGAGTTTTGTAGAGGTCTCCAAGGTTTTGCACCCATCCTAGAAGACTGAATAGGAGGACTAGACATTGTTGGAGATGCAACAAACTTCTTGGGGGGAAGTGCTTCGTTTTCATTCACATCTACAGGCCTTTTCCTCTAAAGCTAACAATAAGTGGTGCTTCACAGAAAGATGCCAAAGACTGAATGGGAGTGTTGCATAACGAGAGATGGTCCCTGCAGGTGAAGGTATTTGTAGAGCCTAGACATTCAGTTTCAAGCTGTGTGAAATTGTCACCCTGCTAGTAATAGCTAGAAGAGTTGAGATTGCAGGCTTATCTGGCATCTTTTGCCAGCGTTAGTTTCAATTTTTACATGCTCCAAAGATCACTGATTCTCGTTCACAACCCCTGTTAAAAATCCTGAAATCTCTCTCTTCTAGAAATTGTTTCATTTCAGCCATTCTTTTAAATAGATGCTTCCACAAGGAGGGATTTTGAGCCAGTTTCTGCTGTACAGTTCATTGTTTTTAATCTCTCCATTGCCATTACTATGGCAATCAAGTGCATGTGCAATGCCCCAACTAGAAAATGTCTTCTTTTTATTTGATTAGCTCCCAAGTTCGATCTTATTGCTTATTAATAGCCTCATTCCACCTGTGCTCTGCATTGATCCCTGTGATCAGCGTTGGCTCCTGCTCTGTTCTCAGCTTCCTAAGAGTAACATTTTCAAAGGTAAAAATTTCTAGCCATCTCCCTAGGCAAGACCCCTGTACAATCAATAAGAACCCAACAGCTCCCAGACTTACCAGCCGGCCTGGCAATTCTTGCTTTGCTCGTTGTTTTATCATTCCCGAGAAGCGTCTCCTCCTACCAATGAGGTCTATTTACTCTGTGGTGTTCAAGCTGCTGTGGCAGTGTACTTGAAGAAGAGGTGCCTTGCTTACTCAGGAGGACTGAAAGGCTTAGAAACCCTGCAGAGAGATAACAAGTGGGAGATTAGGGTCAGCTTTTCTGTGGTCACTTAGGGGGATGGGTCCTGAACACATTCCGTATACAAAAAAAAAACAACAAATCTGAATGTGCTGTATTCTTCTCGCTTCATTAGAAAGCAGTACTCTTACTTCTTTTTAAGTGCTTGTCTTTAAAGAGTCCCTCTCCCCCAGCTATCTTTCTCCTACCATGCACCTTTTTCATCCTTCCATTCTTATTCCTTTTCTTATGTGCTGTGCTTGTCCTTTATGTTGTCTTTGCTCCTTTTGCTAGGGCATGTGTTCCCAAAATCTTCAGGTCATGCCTGTCCTGAAATTAAGGTGCTGATTGCTAAAATAATGCCCCCAAATCTATGTTTCAGCATGTAAATAAAAATTGTCTGATTTCTAGCAGAATCAGTGCTGGAGTCTCTGGGTATAATGAGTTTCTGAAAGCCCTGTCATTAATGTTATATCCAAATCCCAGTGTATAGTGAGGTGCATAAGATCAAGGTAGCCTACAGTGAGGTATGTGAGTCACCGACCCTCGCGGTGTTCAAGAAGCGCCTGGACAAGGTGCTACAAGACATGATTTAGTAACTTAGTGGGTAGTATTGGTGATAGGATGACGGTTGGACTGGATGATCTTGTAGGTCCTTTCCAACCTTGTGTTTCTATGATTCTATGATTCTATGTGAAGCAAGAGGTATTTCAGGCCATGCCAACCCACTCAGATGCACTACATTTGTACATTCATTGCATAATGTAGAAGATTCTTCATGAGGGCATGCTGGAAGTAGAAGGCAGAGCAGCAGGTTTCGGTCATATCAGAGATCTTAACAACAGTCCTAAGCCTGGTAGATTAAAAGTAATTCCAGCTATGTGCCAAAAGGGAACAAGAAGTGACTGAGAAATGAAAGTCAAGAGAGATCCCAGCCTACCAAATATGGGAGATGATGGCAATGCAGGTATGAGCTAAATTAGTTGAGTTAGCAGAGATGTAGAAGGGCGAGTGGGCTCTGTGACCAACCATTGAATAACAGAAGGATTGGACACCTTGTAGGTGAGAAGTGAAAGGTGGGGAGAACAGATTTTTTCCATGTCTCTGCTGTGACACCAAAGCTGCTCACTCCAGCTATGGATAGCAACTTCTTAGGACCTGGCTTCCTCCAATTTCATCCTAACAGCAATTTGTCCCTGCCGAGCCCTTTTGGAAGCACTGAATGAAGTCATGGCATGCGAATCCCTGTTGTTACCTAGTAGCACCACACCCTGTGTAGCAACATGAGCATCTGAATTTAGGCTTGTTCCTTCCAGCAAGTTCTTAAACCACTGACAGCTTGCTGTATTTTTTGGCTGTATTTATTTGGTGCTGCTTAGCTACTGTGCAGTGCCACTTATGCCCAGCCTCTCTGCATTGTTCTCTTCCTGTGTCCCACCACCTCCAACTTTTGCTTTTCCATAATATATTCTCATGGCGAGGTCATCAGAATTACCTGGATCTTCTGACAGCATACAGACACTCTGGTCTGTGCAACATAGCACCCACAAGTCTTTTTCAAGAGGAAAGCCTGATTTCCACACTTTTTCATTTATTCCACTGATTGTTGTTTGGAGAAGATGCAGATGTTTCCCATTCGGCCAATGCCTCCCTACATCCACTGACAGATGCTTGGCAACATCAGTGCTTATTTTCAGCCTCTCATCAGATGTACTGATGAATGTCATGTTTGCAGCAGTGTTGTCTTTGATGTTTTTCTAAGCCGTTCTAGCAAAGCTATTCACAATTTTGGTTGCTGTGCTGTAGCCGTAGAATGGTTCCTGAGCCTATTTATTTTTCATTTCTGTCTTGAACAGCTAAAGGAGCAGGGCTTTTATCAGGACCAGCAGGAACAGATCAGTTCAGTTCCAGGAACCCAGGAAAGAAACAGAACTTCAGAAATACACTGGAATTTAATCAGGCTAAATCTATACAAATAAGTGAAATATGCTTGGGTACATTCTTGCATACTGAAGCCAGTGTACCTGTTGCACCCTACATCTGTCATAATAAAATGTACTAGCCTGCAAAAGAGAGTGACTGCATGCAAACTGCCTCCTTTGCATGCTCCCTGGAAGATCCTTAGTGCCAATTTGTGTCCAAGAATTATTTGGGAGGATGCTTGTTGTCATGGACTGAAAGCATGTCAGGGAGTGTTCCAGCACTTCAGCAGCACAGACAGCCCAGTACCAGTGCCCCAAAATATTTCCTGATACTGTTGAATTGACTAGAGCAAGATGGATGCTCAGAGGGGCTGGGTATAGAAGTTACTCTGTCAGCAGGAATGAAGGTTACAGCAGCACTGAATTTGGAAAGATAGAATCATAGAATTATAGAATATCCTGAGTTGGAAGGAATCACAGGGATCATGAAAACCAACTCCTGGCTCCACACAGGACCACCCAAAAATCGGACACTGTGTCTAAGAGTGTTGTCCAAACGCTTCTTGAACTCCAGCAGACTCGGTGCCGTGACCACTTCCCTGGGGAGCCTGTAAGATAAGGATTGGAGCTTTGTGCTGTTTAGAGTGTGATCTGCCTAGCCCAGATTGCTGATCACTACCGGATTGTACAAGGAGAGAATTCAGTTGTACCACTGTGGTGGTTTTACCCTGCTGGGCAGCTCAACTCCACCACAACTGCTCAGTCACTCCCCCTCCTCAAAAGAACAGGGGAAGAAAATATGATGGACAAGGGCTCAAGGGCTGAGAAAAGGACAAGAAGGTTGCTCACTAATTACCATCACAGGCAAAACAGACTCTACGTAGGGAGATTAATGTAATTTATTACCTATCACTAGCAGACTAGAGCACTGTAAAACTAAAAAAGCAAACTAAAAACACCTTCCCCCCTCTTTCCTCTCTCCTCTACCTCCTCCCCCAGAGCAGCGCAGGGGAACGGGGAATGGGGGCTGCGGTCAGCCCATATCGCTTCATCCCTGCCACTCCTTCGTGGTCACTCTGCCCCTGCTCCAGCGTGGGGTCCCTCCCACGGGATGCCGTCCTTCCCGAACGGGTCCTGTGTGGGCTTCCCACCGGCTGGAGCTCTTCAAGAGCTGCTCCAATATGGGTCCGTACCATGGGGTCCATCCTTAAGGAGCAAACTGCACCAGCAAGGGGCCCCCACGGGTGGCAGCTCCCACCGGATCACCTGCTCCTGCGTGGGCTCCTCTCCACGGGCTACAGGTCCGGCCCGGAGCCTGCTCCTGTGGGGGCTCTCCATGGGCTGCAGCCTCCTTCAGGCCACATCCACCTGCTCCACCGGGGTCTCCTCCACNTTCTTACATCTGCTCTCACAGAGCAAAACCAGCATCGCTCACTGGCTCAGCTCTGGTGAGCGGCGGGGCCCTTTTGGAGCCAGCTGGAGCTGGCTCTTATCTGACATGGGGCAGCTTCTGGAATCTTCTCAAGAAGCCACCCCTGTAGTTCCCCTGCTACCAAACCCTTACCACATAAAACCAATACAACAACAAAGTAAAATTACTGGTGTTACTGGTGTCACTGGTGCCCGTCTCTTCTGGTTTGAAGAGTCCATGATCTTAATCTGTAGAGACTTTACTGTTTTTGTAGGGGAACATTTTGCAAGGAGAGACATTAATATCTCATGTTTTCCCACTATGCTATTTGTTCTGGAAGGTCAGTCATCTGCCCTGTACGTATATAGAGAGTATATCATCATCCCTGCTACAGTATCCACATTTCCCATCTATCGCTGGGTAGCAAGATTGCTGCGGCAATGCTCTACCATATGGGTGGAACCTGGGGGAGCAGAGAACAGCTCTGAGCAGCTACGGATGAGTACCAACTTTCAGCAGTAACCTTGATAAACCACATCCATCCAAACAATGTGAGACAGTGGAGATAGTATATAGAGCCTCAGTATTCCTCAAATTATGCCTCTGAATAGGAATTTACTTAACTGCCTGTCTTCATGTTAATATGGGAAAATCCAGACTAGTGCTACTGTTGTGCTTGGCCATTGTATAAGACAAAATTGGAATGAAAAATGCAGAGATGTACCAGTTTCCAAGGCCAGCTTCAGTTGGTTCATACACATCAACATGAAGAGCAAGAACAGTTCCAGTACCTGAACTACCTGCTGATGCAGGATTAGTGTGTACAACTCCAGTCCTTCCTTTGGTTTAGCTGGCCACCAGGATTTTCCAAAAGCTTCTGATCCCATTGTGCTAGGCACAGTCTGAATGCTGTGAACAGTCCCTCAAATATTTACTGCCCAAATAGATAATGCAGGGACTGGGGTAGGACATGGAGGCAGCAGAGGGGAAGTGATCTCTTCCACTCACAACAGGAGGTTAATTGCAGCCATTTGGGCAGCTCAGCTGATGCTGCCTTCCAGCTCCCTGGCTTTTATGAACTGTGTTTCTAACCTGTTGGGCTTTGCTCCTTTCTACCCACCAAAGTTATGCTTTGATTTTTTAGCCTGACCTGGATGGCTCGTGTTAGCCCTATGAAACACACTCCTGAGCCAGTCCTACCTTTAATGAGGAGGAGTCAATGCTCCCAAAGGGTCTCAGAGCTTTGCTGTCCCAGGAGGGCCAGAATGACTTCCCACTCTATAAGGCAGCTCTGAACTTTCCTAAGGAGGATAGGTCCTTCTAGGTGGTGGTGGGTAATGTCTGGAAAGATTCAGCAGTCCCACTGTGAAAAAAACAAACAAACAAACAAAAACACAACAGGAAGTATGGCTTTTCCAGAAAAAAATAAATAGATAAACACTGCATTTGGCTGTAAACATGAAGATTTGAGCTAAGCACAGCGCTGTAGGAATTGGTTGTTTAAAAGAGGGAGTTGCCTCTCTGCTGCAGGACTTTCTATTTACTGTGCTAGGATCCTTTCCACAGATAACACAGTCCGTAGGACAAGTCCATCAACCACTGTGAAAATGGGCTATTGATTTATTTTTTTCATTTAAAATTCTGTCCTTTTCTATCCCTGATGTGTTTTGCTGCTGTTTGTCTGAAGTCCACTGAGTTGCACTGGAATGAACAGAGAAGGGATATGTGCTTATAGTTTGCCAGGGAATTGCTGGGGCTGGGAGATTTCAATACCAAAAAGAAGGAAAGGAAATGCCAAAGTAGATTTTTTAATCAATTGTTCTGTCTAATGAAAGCAGCTCATGGGGTGAAGTAGCTTATAAGTCAACATGGTGTTTAAAATCCTCCTGACTCAGAGCTTGGAATGGACTTTCTGGCTTAGGAGTCAGGTAAAAATAATTGGTACATGCCAATACACCACCAAAGCCTTTGGAGAAGTCCAGCTGGTGTATATTAACATGAATCTTTTTTAAAGTGTAAATTTAAAAAGACCTGAAAAGTATCCCAAAAATGGCAGTCAGCATCTCCAAAGCAGTGCATAGGTTTACTGAATGATTTACCTAACTCCTGTCAACTATTTTGAAAACAGCTGTAGCCCACTTCCACATGTACCATAAATACATGCACTCTCTCTTGCGCTCTTGTATGCACACACACAGAGCAACAACAATACAGTCATGTTTAAGCTTCTCGTGCCAATGCTCTGTCCTGCCTTTTCACCTGACTGTGAAAAACAATTTCAAAAATTGCCTCAAGCACAAGTGTGTTTGATTCTCCAAAGATTGTCTCTGTGCGGGAAAAAAAGGTGTCTTGTAAAAGAAGTTAGAAAGAAAAAAAGAGGATTTAAGTTTTTCGAAAGAAAAAAAGAGGATTTAAGTTTTTCAAAAGAAAAAATACACACAATCTTGTTCTTTAGTGTAAATGAAGAAGAAAGGGAGAGCAAAAGACAAATTACACTGAAGTCTGGAATACAATGGAGATGGGGGTAATCAGCTTATGGGCTGCTTTCATACAATAAAGAAAATCATGCACGATTTTCAGAGACACCTTCAGATCTCACTGCCTTCGAACAACATCCCTTTTGTAAGCAGAAGCTCATCAGAGCAGACCTGTACTGTTTTCTGCATTCCATTTCCACCACTGTAGGCATCAGGGACACATCCAATCAGAATCCTCTATTCTTATGAAAACGAGAAATAATTTTAGCTGCATCCATTACATGCAATGTGCTAAATTAGAAACTAGTTACGGTCTGTAGACAAGAAGGCTAGGTGACCTCTTACACCTAGAGGTTCTATACCACAATTTTCTTTTCAAGTCCAGAACAATTGTTCATGCAGGGTTCATCTTTGCTAACTGCTTGCACAAGGAAGGGAGGCTAATTCTCTTCTCTTCTCAACTTTTTTGATCCTGTCTAAATGTTGCTGTAGCCAGAAGCTGGGATGCTTGAAAGGTGACCTGAAGAAGAGAAGTGGAGCCAAATGCATTCTCCTTTGCTAACATTCATACTTCTATGGCAGACAATAAAATAGACAAAAAGGTGGCCAGAATTATCAGCAGTATACCTCCACAGGTAAATATTTGCTGGCTAAGATTACATGCAATATACTCTCATTCCCCAGAAGAGACAGATCAGATTTCATCTCCCGCACAGTCTCTTTTCAGACCACCACTTAGCTCACAAGTCTCAATGCATGAAGCCCAGTCCATTGGAAAAACAGGAACCAGAATGCTAGTTGGTGCTTCTTACAGATTTATGATGGACTTGTAAGCCGTCACACTCAAAATCTTGCTTTGGACAAGAATGGAGCATACCTCACATACGTAGGGAGCTATATGGAGCTATTATTAGTCCAGATAAAACTTTCATAATTTAATAGTCCAAATGATTAGTCCAGTCATAAAAATATACACGCATAGTCCAAATTAAAAAAAGTCTCAATAATTAAAAAAAAATCTTGATATCTTCCCCTTTTCTTTGGTACTATACTCATTTTTCCAGCGTCTACCTGGATCCTACAGGTGACCTTCTCAGCCTTCCTCAGGAAGAGCAGGAGACAGGCTGTGATGTGTAGTCAGAATCCTGAGATGTCTGCCACAAGTAGTATGATGTTTGTGGTAGGGGTTTCTGCCTCCTGTCTTGTGAGAGGATCATGATGTTGATGCTTTGTTCTTCCTCAGTTTTGGGTCTGCTGGGATTTATATCTGGCCATTTTCTTAACATGTTCTTTCTTCTGATTATGCTCACTATTCAGTTTTTTTCTGTTCTTGTTATCTCTAAAACTAGTTTTACCTGAACAACACCGGGCTGCAGTTATATAGTGACCGTTGATTGATCTTTAAGGTGTCTGTTCACAGTCTGTGACCTCTGGTATCATCCACACTGCATTTTATTTTGAACTCACAGGCTGTTCAGTCCCCACAGTGTAACTCTTTGTTATCACTATAAACTAAAGCTGAACTAAAAGAGATACAGACCGTAGTTACCTGACTGCTAGACAGCCATCATAGTCTGCTATCGTAACAAATGAAAGTTAAAATCAGCTCAGCCTAGGCAAGCTGAGACAAATCCTCAGTGTGGACTGACTCAGTCTTGACTGTCAGGTCAAGGCAAAGCCTGTGACCTTTGAGTCATAATAGCAGAGATCATAGCTACTGGGCTACAAAGCTTTCCTTCTATACATATTTCAAGACTTGAATCCAAAAACCCTCTCGGCTGGCTCTAGACGGAGACACTTGGGACATTGCCACGGGCAGCTCCCAACCATCCGATAAGACCTGACATCTCCCACCTCACGTATCATCTCAGCCGCTATTCCAAACCTCCCCTGGGTTCACATTACAGTTGACTGCTCCTTGGCTGCTCTTTTACTGCTTGTGCCTGATGTTTTACTATGTAGCTCTCCCAGCCATTGGATCAGCATGAGTTTTTTAAAATCGCCACACTTTCCAAGCATCTGTCTGTAGTCTTTAATCACTGCTAAAGACCATCTCTAGCATCCTGGACTAATCACCAGATTTGCAGTGCTCAAAAATTTTGCCAGAATTTTATTCTACACTGTTGTGCTTTCTATTACTTTTAGCATTAATTTCAGCTTCCTCTATAATAACCCTGCTCACCTTGTGATACAATCTGTGGTTTGTCCTACATTTCTGTGTATCAGAAAATAATACCTTTTGGTGTATTTCAGACTCAATAAAGAACGCTCAACATCATAACCTTCTTAACTAACCCTTCATTCTGTTTGTTTCTGTCTTGCTGCAGATGTCCAGTCTTTATGTGAGCGCAGACTTCTATAAAGCAAACACTGCAATTTTTCAGCAATTGATTTCAACCGTACTCAAAAATTTAGAAATGTTACACAGAAGAACAGCTACCAAAGTCTTGACCAAGAAACCCCTTACTGAACTGAAAGGCTAATTAAACATCACATACTTTGGTTCACCAAGTGCATATGAATTGAAGCTGTTCAAAAATGAACTTTGGTTTCCTGAGCCTATTAAGCTCTTGGTATTTGTCTTCACAAAAACATGAGCTTGATTCAGCTTTGATCAAATGAAAGGCAAGATTTTAAAAAAGAATTAAAAAGTGCTATGAGAGTCTACCCATGCCACACGGGAGGAAAAAAAAAAAATCAGGCTCGTGATTTGGAAGCTCCTCTGGAATTTAGAAAGGAAAATTCTCAGAATCAGAGAATCACTGACGTTGGATGAGACCTCTAGAGATCATCTGTCTAACCTCCCTGCTCCAAGCAAGGTCAGCCACAGCAGGTTGCTCAGGGCTGTGTCCACATCCCTGCACTGTCTGACTCACAGCACAGCACAGAGACTCCAGTCCCTGGTCAGACTGATGTGCAATTTGGCCACAGAAATACTTCCATACAAAATTTCTTTATGTGCTTTCCAGCAATGGCACAGTTCATATTTAGTTTTGTAATACGTTCCTGCATGGATGTGTGCAGAATGCAGAAGGAGAGTCGCCAGCCTTGGACACCTTCACTCATCCTTTGTTGTGGGACATGAACTGACTGTTTCCCTCTGTGTATGGACAGATAGAGACCCTGACACAATGTCACTCTGTTTTTCCTCTGTTGCGATGTGACTTTCAGTTTAATATTGCGGTGTGGTAACACAGCTCTGGATAGCTTCCTCCTTGCCCTAAAGGAAGAATGCTGTCATTTGCAGTTTTAATGCCTGGAGGACTTTCTGATGCCTGATACAGCTTATATGATATACCTAGGAGATGGACTGATGTCCCTAGACTGTAAAACTAATACTGCACTACTTATAACTGATATAGTGATGTCTCATTTTAGGTTTGACAGTTTCTTCTTCAACGGCCTCACTAGACCGCATCGCATTCTGCGTTTTAATAAAACAAAAGGCTGTAAAAATCAGCCATTCTTCTGTTTGAAGTGTTACTATGTTGTCTTCTGAAAATAGTAGCTGGTGCTGCTGATTTGTAATGCTAGTATTTACTATATCATACTTAAGCTAAGTAACTAGAAGGGGAAGAACATCTATGTTCATATTACCTAAAACTGCTAGCAAACACAAGCATGTGCTCACTTACTCAAACTTTCTCCTGTTTTCTGGAATTTACCAGTTTCAGCTGCCCACGGTGCTGCCCAGAGTCCAGACAGGGCACACCAGAGTGAAACTGAACCCTTATCCAATTCATTTGAGTACTCTATCGAAGATCACACAGAGCATGCTCACAAGTGCCCATCACACGTACAGAAGGACTGAGAACGTACAAGCTCACAGAAGAAGCATGCCCCTCCAAATTCACTATTGCTGAGTTTGCAAACCACAGTTAAATCACACAGTGACTTTAGTTGTGAGGGTGTTGAAGATTTATAACATGCCCCATGTTTTGACCTCCAGAAACTTTGCTTTTTCTTGGCCTTTCTTTGCTCTTTCAGAAACTATCTTAAGCACATCTTCTGTGATGGTAGTTATCTGCTGGAGCCATTATTCCTCATCTTATGTGTAGGGCTGGAGATGCATCTACATCTACATCCGTATGATCTTTGGTCAGATCAAGCTGTTCATGAACAAGCACAATCAATCTCATGCATGTTCTGCAAGTAAAATGCATTTATTCTGATTAATTCTGTGTTGTGGTCCTGACAACTACATGTCCATCTTCTTCACCAATATCCTTTTACTCCACTAGAAAGGCTAGGTTGACCTCCAGGTAAACAGGATCTTCTCTGTATGTATCTCAAAGGCCTTCTGAAATGCATGTTGCAGCTATTCTCTTTCTTCTGAAGTGTCTCACCATCTCAAGCAGTGCTGCTTTGTGCTTCTGGAGCTTTACCCTGTGTTTGTTTTTCTCATGTTTTCACCTTAGCCTGACTGTAGTTTAATTTTTTTTTTGCCTCTTTTCTCATGAACATTACCTTCTTGGCCAGTCTGCTTTTTTCTGTCTCCTCTCTTCCTCTCTTTCCTTTTGTCTGAGTCCCTGTATTTATTTCTCATCACTCTTTTCTTTTTTTTTTTTTTTTTGCATTGTTTAGGCAAAAGGTCCAAGGTTTGATCACTGACCAACTCAATGCTGTTATCACAACATTTGCAGAAGGCTTCTCTGTATAGGTTTCCAGGGGCTCTGGGTTGACCGTCGACTGATCCGGCCATGGCCAAATAGAAAGAGCTCTTGGTATCACCATTTTTTCCTCCTGCCTCTGTGCTCTCCTCTTCTCATTCCAGGCAAATCTCTGCTGTCTCAGGAGATGTATAAAACTCCCTTTCCAAACTTCTGCATTTTCTATACAAAGGAATACACTCTATCTGTCTTTGAAATTGAAATTACAGATGAAAATCACTGTCCATTCCCATTGGAATAATACAGGATTGATCGTTCCACACAGAATATTATCCAATCTGATTATAAAGGACACAAATGATAGCTCTCTTACGGCTTTTCCTGGGAGACTCTGCCACATCCTGATCAATGCCTTTGTAAGGAGTTTGTGCTGATAATCAGATTTTTTTTTAAGTTTTAAATTCAGCCTGTTACTCTGAGCTACTTTCCATTGTATGACCCTTAATCAATTCATCACTATTACTGTTGCTGTTTACATTAATGAAGTAAGCAGTGGAAATGCTTGGCTCCAGTGTAATGCTTGCCATTTTATGTGTGTGTAATAAAAGCCTCCATTGCTCTGAAGAGTTTATAATCTCTTTATGACTCAAGATAAGAGGCTGATGCAAACACTGAGGACTTACAAGACAAGGTGACGATATAACAAATTCATGTAACAAACCAGTCTCCGAAACAGGCAGTCTGCCTTTCAGAAACCTGTTATGTATTTGATTATGAAAATATTTAAAAGCTTATTTAGGGCCATGACTGCTGTCCTTTTGTGTTTATACAGCGACAGCCTCTGCTCCAAGAAATTCATAGTTTAAGTAACAGGATTATCAGAGATATATAAACATGTACATCCTTGCCTCCAGCACTACTTTCCTAGGTGATACCATGCATCTTTCTGAAACTCAGCAAATGAACTGGTCTTCAAATATCTTAATGAGGAATTCAATCTGGAGTCTAACAGGGCAATCCCCATCGAAGTAAAACAGCACTGCTGACACCAAGTTACAAAAGTGAAAGTTTAGAGAATAAGAGGAACGGAAGATCAGTGTTTCTGTCTGCTGGTTGTGCTTGCGTAACTGGAATCTATTACGTGCAAACACACCGGATTCTGTCATTTTATCAATCTAAGCTTTTATTTGAGCTGTCCTTGTATTTCTGTGTCATGGTAAGTGGACGGAGGGTCTAACCCCCTCCCCCGCAATGGCATTGCTTTTCTGGGTATCCTTCTGCAGCCCAAAAGCTTCCTTAGCACCTACATGGTCCCATTCTGTCTGCTTGAATTGGTCCATCAAGCATACAGACCCTGCAAAATTCCCTTTCAGCTGCCTGTGGCTGCATATATCTGCAGTGACAAAAGCAACTGCCTTCTGCACACAGTGTTATTTACTTATTCTTGTAAGGTACTAAGCTTTGAGAACAAAGTCTAACAACCACACTCAGGCTAAATGCATGGGTATTAAATGCATCTTTGTAAATTTGCATCCTTTCATCATTTAGAGTTAGAAACATCTCACTCTGTCACCACATCTTTGTCTCCCTGCCTTTCTGTGAGACAGGAGCACTGTCAGCCTTTCACTAACTCACATTAGCCTCACTTACCCAAACTCCTCCCTTCCTTTCAAGCACTGTTAAAATTTTAGGTCCCCTTTGATTTTTATGTCATTTTTAGCTTCAGAAGAGTGCCGCTTTCTAGCTGAATGGAGCTATCTAGATTGTGGATAATTTCTCCCTCTAATTCATGGCCAGCTGTTGCTATGTAACTCCTAAGATATGTACCTGAAGTGCTTTATCTGTGTGATGGCTTTATCTTTCTTGCTTGGTACAGTGCCTTTTTGCTTCAGCCTGACTGGAGAAAAAGAAAAAAAAAAGAAAGAAAAGAAAAGAAAAAATTAACTGTGACCAGGTTATCAACTTAATTAGAATTAATGATGCATAGAAATATGGGCAGGTCAGCACAAGTTAAATAATATTTGGATATGTTAGGGGCCGGCAAGTCAGTGGGGACTGATGAAATATGTGATAAGGTACATCAGGAACTACCAAAAGCAATTCCTGCATGATGAGAGATTGTCTTTAAGATCTTATGGAGGAAAAGTACCAGAATAGCAAAGAAGGGCAAACAGTATTATCATAGAAAGAAAGGTGAATTCCAGATGAGTCAGCCTAACTTTGATACTTGGAAAGAAAACAGACCAAATAATTAAACAATTGGTACATAAGCAGCTAAAGGAAAAGTGATAAGAAACAGCCAACACTGATTTGTCAAAAGGCAGATTACTTCCATCCAGCCAAAGACAGGACAACTTATCTAGTGAATAAAGGGAAGCACAAATCATTGCCATTTCCCATGGTTATGCTCCACTGTCATTCTGAACGTTGCAACTTCTCCACCTTCCCCAGCTGGTGAAATGTTTTTCTATAGACTTTCAACAACCTTCTCTGGTAGACCATGATTTTTTCATTCATTTAAATTGCAATGATTTAATTTTTTTTCTTTTAAAATTTGTAGCCTAACTTGCCAGTTTATTGCAGAGTTAGTGTAATAGTGATGAAAGTACCAATGCTGCTTCTTTGAGATCTGCCTGTTTACCCAGTCAGTGGCGTGAAGGGAGTGTGTCATGGTTTTGGCAGGGACAGAGTTAATTTTCTTTGTAGAGGCACACACAATGTTGTGTTTTGGATTTTTGATGAGAACAGTGGTGATGTTTTTGGTTGTTGCAGAGCAGTGCTTACACAGAGCCAAGGACTTTTTTGCTTCTCCTGCTGCCCTGCCAGCGAGGAGGCTGGGGGTGCACAAGGAGCTGGGAGGGGACACAGCCAGGGCAGGTGACCCAGATTGACCAAAGGGACATCCCACACCATATGGCATCACATTCAGCAATAAAAGCTGGGGTAAAGAAGGAGGAAGGGGGGACGTTGGGAGTGATGGCGCTTGTCTTCCCAAGAAACTGTCTTCCCAAGAAACCATCTTCCCAAGAAACCGCTACGTGTGATGAGCCCTGCTTTCCTGGCAGTGGTTGAACACTGCCTGCCCATGGGAAGTAGCGAATGAATTCCTGTTTTTGCTTTGCTTGCGCACACGGCTTTTGCTTTACCTAATAAACTAGTCCGTACCTCACCCCATGAGTTCTTGCACTTTTACTCTTCTGATGTTATCCCCCATCCCATCCGGGGAGAGTGAGTGAGCAGCTCTGTGGCACTTAGCTGCCTGCCAGGGCTAAACCACAACAGAGTGAATACAGCCTCAGCATCATAAACAACCCTCTGGAACAGACATGCTTCTTGGAAGGAGAACATTATCCTTCTGTGCAACCAAAAAGCATGCACTTTTTCCTGGATGGAAGAACATCCAGAGGCAACTCAAACCATGCTCAATGCCCATATGTAGACAACTGAGCCGAGTCCTAAGTAGTCTATGATGAACCAATCAATATAGTCAACAGATCAGAGAGAGAGAGCAGCAAGTAGGGGGCCAACTCACTACCTACTGAACTGCATTTATATGTGCCACTTAGGTGATGCCCCTGTAATCTGTAAAGTACAGCTTGCAGTTGCCAGACAGGATAAACAAGGGCATCTCAAACGAAGGCAGACTTCAGAGGACCATATGCTGCATCGCCATCAACTACATGGAACCTTAGAAGCCTAACTCACAGAGTGGCGGAAAGACCTCCACAGACCCGTATGGCTCCTTTGTCAACACAGTCAGTGGCTTCCAGCGAGTGATTTAGCTCGCCCTATAGCAGATACCAGGGCTCAGCTCAATTGACCGTGGTTAGGTGCCTAACATGTCTGAGATTTCCTAGAGGGCTTCCAGGTCAGGCTGGCAAACAAAATACAAAGTCTAAGGAAAACTCATGCCCTCTGAGACTAGCCTCCAGAGATGAGTTGGGCAGCTTCAACAGTACCAGATGGATTTTCTTAGTTGCTAGAATCAGAAGTGGCTAAATTAAGATGCCCTGTTGACAGGCAGATGCCTACCTGTAGGCACAAAAAGATAGGACTTCATCTTAGCTGAACTCCAACTTGTTAATTCACAGTTTCACTCTTGACATGAAATAAGGCACTTGCACTTAATGTCAGCCTAGAGAGTCCCTGCAGGGAACTGGTGTGGAGAAGCCAGAGCACCATATAACGAAACAGATTTTACAGTGACTGTATTCTGTAGGCAAACCCTGTGACACTGCCGCAAACAAGGTACATGACACACACAGGCATCTCAAACACCATCATTTATGTAAGGCCCTGGAGGGAATTAGTCACTGAACCAGGCAGGGAGGACACTTCAGTAAGAGCACTGTGTCTGGCATTGCTCTTTAGTGGAGAGGTAGACAAACTGGAGAGAGTCCAAAACAGAGCAACAAGTGACACAGGTGCTGAAAAGCATGGCTGATGGAGGACAAAAGAAATGGTTGGGTCTGTGGGACCTATGTGGATGTGCAATAATCACCTTCAAGTGTCTGAAAGGTCCATGTGGAGACAGTTTTCATCCATTGCTTTCTGTGTCCGTGGAGGGCAAAGAAAAGGCAAATGTCTTAGTTTTCAGCAAGGGAGATGGACGTTAAATAATAGGACATTTCCTTAAACAGAAACAGACAACAAAGCTGCCAACAGGACAAATAGTGGAGCTCTCACACAGATTGCCTCAGAGGGCAGCGGATTACAAGCTAAAGAGCTTCTAAGACATTACAGAAACTTGTGCTAGTGGCAGCCAAGATTTATTTAATCCTGCCGCAGTATGGAGGGGTGACCTCCTATCATCCCTTCTAGTCCTATAGTTTGTTGCTTTTCTAAATATAACTCATGCCTAGCATCCAAGCATTGAATTCTGTTGATTTAGACAGATGGAACACAAAATTGAACAAGGAAATGGTGATGTTAGTGTCCTTTATCCAGAATAAGAAAATCACATTTCCAGTCTAATGGTCTTTCAGACAGACTATCATTCTTATTGTTCTTTAATGAACTTCTGGTAGCAGTGGTGGGACCACCATCTCTACAGAGCCTGCCTATAAACCCTCCCTATGAAGCCGCCTTTTGGCCTGGCTCCTCTCTAGAGCACAGACAGGAGGATGGTCATGGCAAGACATCAGGGAAATGCACAGATGAGAAGGAAGAAGAAGAAGAAATTACAGAGTGTGGAACTGAATAAGAAAGAGATGGAACTGGTGGAAAAAGAAGAAATGTGGAGAGGCAGAGTGAACCATGCAAGACAAAAGGCAATGAGAGGAAGAAACAGTTAGTGATAAGACAAAGCAGGGAGAAAGCAAGGAAAACTGTTTAACAGCCAGGTTAATGATGCTGCATAAACACAATTTAGTCTATTTCCCTCGACAATGAAAGAAATGAGAAGAAAAGCACTTTTTCATTCGGTAAGACCAAGGAAGAATAGGCATAATGCACCTAGCCATTCACTGCTTTTTTTTCGGCAGGCAAAGTCTGAAGACAAAATTTGATTAGTCTTACGCAGGAGATACAAGAGTGAGAGTTAACCATCAGATGAGGAGAGGAAGACAGAGGGATCCCAAGGAGGCAGTACAGCCCCCCAGTGTGTGAGAGGTCCCTGAGCTTGTACCAAGCTCAGAGGCTCATGTGGATCTCCCTGAAGGCCAGGACCAGCCTGACTGCTTGCAACGTAAGGTGCAGTGCAGGTCTGACGCTGAGCTCCCACACTCATGACAGCAGAGGACTTTTTATTCTTATGTAACTGATGAGAAGGGAGACTTATGTCTGTAAGGCTGAAATGATTCGTCTCAATTACGTGGTTTGGATTTCAGCAAGCACTGACTTTCTCCAGGGCTTAGAATCTTTAGCATGATTGCAAGGTGTACTATTCCCACGTGCTTTCCAGAAACGAATCCACTTCCCTAGGAAAGCACAATGCCTGAAAACACAGCCTCTGTTGCTGTCTTGTGCCGAGCAACAACAGAAAGCAGATTAAACAGATGACTGGCAGAGAATGGTCTTTTTGAATGGACAGCAGCACACCAGGCATTGGGCTGTTACCTTCAGTACATTCAGAAGCCTCCGGCACAGTTTGCAAGTCCTTCACTCAGGCTAGTTCAAAAAAAAAAAAAAAAAAGCAAAACATAAATCAACAAAATACCTCCAAGCTGATATAGAGATGGAGCAGCAGTCAGGAGGTTGGAGGGTCTTGGTCACCCTGCTTAGTGCAAGTCTTTAAAGCAGAAGATTCACTACATGCAAAATTCCATATCTTTATTAGGAACTATGCACAAACACAAGCTTTCATTCTCAAACATTTTCCTGTCGTGTGTGTATACTGATCTCCCACTCATCGCAGTATTTCTGTATCAGGCATATGGATAGTACCAGATCATCCTCAATGACTCACTATTTACGTGCAAAATGTCATGAACATCTGAGAGTGTTTTACACCTGGAATGTTATATTTGGCAGCACCGAGTGACTCAGTTTTGCTAGAAATGTTAGCAACGGTGAGAAAAATAAATGGCAATTTTAATTACATTTTGTAGATATTTTACAGCAAGGATTTTTATTTTGGCAAATAAAGACATCTGGAGTCTAAATATTTTACCTTCTCTGTTCCCACTGCTTTAGGATGGCAGGGTAGGGACGGTATACGTTGCTGTTCCCATATGTGTTTGCTGTGCTAATCACAGAGGCACCACAAGCATAACTCAGGCACTGTGCAGCAGGATGACAGACAGCACTGCACAGTAGTCACAGGAGCAGGGATCTGCTGAAGGCAAGTGACGTTACAGAGGTGTGTTTTAAGGTGAGATGGAGTGTGCAAAGGGCAGAGAGGACTTGCCAACTGCACGTGTTCATTTCTGCCTTCCACAGTTTTCATAGCGTGGATGCCAGGTCCCTCCAGGTTCTGGACCACGGGATCACTGCTCTTCTTGCACACACCAGCCATGCCCATGCAGCACACTTGAAGGAAGGCTGCAGGTAGATAACCGCCAGGGTCAAGTTCCTACACAGGTGAGATGGTGCTGGGCCTACCCAATGACAACTTCCATGTTTTCTCTGCCCTGTTTTTTCTAAGAGAAGAACTCACAGTTTTGCTTTCCTTCGTTGCTAAATATACTGTGGTCTCTAAAGTCATCACATGTGCTGGAGACTATCCATAAGGGACATTACTTTAAATGCTCTCTATTGCTGAAGCAAAGAAGTCATTAGATCCCATTGCAGAGTAGTGAGGGATACCACCTCGTCTCCTGAATTTATGATCTGTGAGCTAACGTTCTCTCTAACTGAAATGGCTAGCGACTAATGAAAAAATAAAGGATGCAGCTAAGCTTGGCTATACATTGGGAAGTTAATCAATATGCGTCTTCCCATGACACTCAGGGATATTCCTTCTAAGAACATGGGAATCAGGCTGTGAGATATGAAGTCATGAAGCAGATATCCTGACCCCATTTTCTCTGAATACTCACTGTCATAAAGCATCCCTGGACACTCTAGAAACTGTAACTCATACCTTAAAAGCTGAAACTCAACTAAGTATTCCATAGTTCTCCTGAAGTTCCTCCTTCAGTTTCAGTGAAGCTGTGCTTTAAGATCTGTGATATCAGTTATCACATGAGAAAAAATGTTGTATTTGGAGATGTGGATGCATATGTCCATTTGCTTTTTAACTGTGGATGTGGGAAGAAGTAGAACTAGTTACACAAAGTACTCCTTTACAGCTCCCTGTGAAACAAGAGACAGCTGTTTTTAACAATATTCAACCAACATTGTGTTAAAGGACAAAAGAAATTTTTTTTAAAAAAAGGACAAATTTACTACTTTTACTATTTACTGCATTTAATTAACTGACATGGAGGGGATGAGACAGACATGAGCGGCAAAGCAATTAGTTTATTCCTGTTTGGCTGAGTCAAAGCCCCAGCAGTATCCTATGTTATTTACCCGACATAGTGTTGCTAGGAGGCCTTCTGCTATTCAGTTTTTGGCTGAAAGTCTTCATGAAGAGCACATGAGGACGTGTGAGAGAACTTGGGCTGTGTTTGGTTAAGTCCTTAGCTTGTTAAACTCTATGGTTTATCTTTCCCTTAAACAAAAACAGTTCAACTGAAGGAAGAACATGTGAACTAGGAGTCACACAGCCAGAAAAGGCATAGTACAGAGCTGGGATTACCTCCCTGTACACTCATATTCTCCATGTTCAGCCTCAGGGTGGATGCCCAAATAGCTGGAGGCTGCTTATTGCCACACAGCCAAATGCAAAGTTGCGTGGTATCTTCTAGCTGTATCTGTTTCCATCTGGAGGTTAGGTTTTTTTTCCCCTGAAATCTACTAGGGGCTAATGCAAAGGCTTATTCTCCAGGCTAAGGTCGGGGTGGAGGCCTGTATCTGTTGGGCTTTAAAGTTGGAAGGTGATCAACAACTTCCTCTGCAAATACCACTCCTCTTTGGATGAATCTCATATAGAGGAGGCTAAAGAGAAATGAACCATCTAACATTTGCAGTGCTAAATTGATCGGGGCTTTGGCACAGACTTGAACATTACCCCTCACTGCTTACCTGTTACTGTGCTGTTCATCACATTTTTGGCCCAAAACAAACAATGTTGTACCAGGCAAAGCCTATGCTGACTTTGGAGCTGGCATGAGCTAAGGATTCTCCCCAACAAGCAGTTTGGACATGGTCACGCTATTCACCAACATAAGCAATGCTCAGCCACTTGCCAGAAGGCCAGAAAATAGCCCTTGGCTCACTTTGTTTGCTGACAAAGACAGAGCTAAGGAAGATGAGTGGTCAGACCAAATAATTATGACAGTATCCTATTTATTCCTTGATCCGGTAAATAGAAAAGTAACTTGTGTCTCCTCTCCTCAGGGTAGAGCCATAGTATACTGTCAGGAGGGTGTAAGGGTTTCCTTATACCAAGTTATTTGCTGCCTCAGCTAGAAAAGTTCCTTCTGCCATCCTCCATTGCCACCTTCATTTCTAATCCTGCCATCAGAGCATGCGCTGGTTTTGCAGTGCCACACGCAGGAACAACGAGTGCTCACAGACTGGAAAGAGGAAGGAAATTCTTCTGATGTGACTGGAATGGTCAGGAAAATCTGTTAAAACAAAATCTAATCAAGTTTTCTGAAACTTGGTAGGTAGAGGTGGGCTTAGTGCCAGTGTAGTGTGGAGCCATGTAATTTGTCCTGCCTTTACAAAACACCCT
Source organism: Chauna torquata (assembly GCA_013399475.1). Lineage (NCBI taxonomy): Eukaryota > Metazoa > Chordata > Aves > Anseriformes > Anhimidae > Chauna > Chauna torquata. Next base: position 122,928 of record VXAL01018408.1, read on the forward strand.
CCAGAAATGCACAGGGACTTCTTGCACAGACCTTGGCTTGAGCCACTCTGGTGCCACGCAGACACCAAACCTCCAACAGGGCTGGAGCTGCTCTCAGCTGTATGTATCCCACCCTCTCTCCAAAGGATGGTTTTGCAGCCCTGGAGGCAGCAAAAAGTCCTCAGTCCAGATACAGAAACCCCTGTCACAAGAACCGCAATGAAGTTAAAACAATCAGAGCACTGAAAACTGCCAGGAGTGCAGAAATATTCCTGTTTACCCATGAACTTCTCCTCTGCATGCTGACTCTCCACCATCTTCTGGAGTCATTTCCACTGTGCACAGAGAACTAGTGGGAAATGGGAGACAAGCCTGGATAATCTTTGGAAATCTGTTTAATTTTTTGCCACACTTCAGACCTTACAGCTACTGAAAAGATCTGGTGCTGCTTTTTAATCTATTTGATACCTGAGGTATGAACGGGATTTTACCAAAAAAAAAAAGAAGGATATTGTATATCCTTGTAGTTTAGTTGTGCTAGAGACAGCTGCAACATGCAACAGAAATTGCAGACCACAACAGAGATACTCAGAAGCAAGATCTTGACTTGGACCCTTTGCATCTTGGGGCACAATGTATCATTTCTCCCCACAAACGTGAGTGAAGGGAGCAGATGAGCTCTTCATTGAATGTGTCATTAGCCCAATGTGCCCAGATGCATTGAAATGCTACATTGGAGGTGCAACTCCTGGATCTCATTTTGCCTCGCAGTAGAATCAATCCGCACAGCAGAAACTTGCCCTTTTGGGCTGATACCCTTTCAAAACACTAAATCAGCCAAAAATTAGGGAAATGTAGTCAGCTTTGCTAAAGTCCTCCCTATTCTTCCACTGCATTTGTAGCGGGAACAGTATTGATTCAAGCCCATTATTTTCAAGCATCATTAAGGGTACAATGGAGAGAGATAAATTATTTTTTTAATGTGAATATAATGGCGTAAAGACACTTTTAAAGTAATTAGATCCTCAGCCTTGAGAGTGTGGAGTGCCTTTTTCCCATAAAGTTCATGCAATGCTGACAGTAGTGAGGTTTAAGATGTGCCAAGGGGGATTGACTGCTTCCCAAAGAAGCTGCAGTCTCTCCTGATACAAATAACATGGGAATGTGTTTCTGAAGTGGGGTTCTCAAGGCATTAAACCCCATTCTCTGCCTGACACAGAGTTAATTATTACAGCTTACTGACAACAGGTTTGCTATAGGGAACCACGCTCTTATGTGCTTCAGTTTAACAAAAGTCACTCTTTGGTGGCTGGGACACTCTAAAATCCTTGCGTATAGCACTCCCCTTCTCAATCAGATTGAGCTTAGTGTGTTCCTGCACATGAACTGCTCTTCGCACTCCCCTATGCCTAGAAATTCCAGACACATCCTGGCTCTGGGTTTTCCCAAACTCCACAGAGGGAGGTGAGAACACATGGAAGACTTTCCCGACAAAAGCCAGACAACTCCTTACTCCAGCACCTTTCAGGTCCTGGATGCTGTACAGGGAGAGAGGTAGTGCCCAGGTAGCCAGAAGCAAGGCTGCTTCACCTTCAGCATACATTAGTATGATAAATAACCTCATGGCAATGAGGTTCCAAGTTCAGGTTGCTGGTGTCACCAAGCACTGTTGCTTTTCCATAGTCCCAAATAAGAGGAGAGCATCAATCAAGTCAAGGAGAGGAAAACATAAAACTCAGTGGTCCAAATTACTCTAGAACAGAACAGCTCTTGCAAAGCTTGGAGATGTTCAGGTAGAAGGTGCTGTTATAGAAATGTAAGGTATTAACAATATTTGGTATAGGCATGGGGATTCAGGCCTCTGAATTGCAATCCTCTGCTCTCTGGCCAAATCACTGTGATTACTCCTCTGGATTTGACCAGGAATGGCTTATGAGTTTTAAATCTTCTAAAAAATTAACTGCTTCTCTTGTTACAGAGTGATTTATACAAGGGTTAGCTCCTCTCATTGGTCTATCATGATGATTAAAGACTAAAGTAATGACCAATAACTCTGGGATTAAGGCTTAAATATTACTGCCTGGAAACTGAAGACAGCAAAAGGAAGCTGAATGGATCTGCATGAATATTGAAGGCTCTTCCAACGAAGATGAGGCAGTAGCAGCCGGACAGTTAGGAAAGCCTGTGATTGCAACATGACATGGAGAAGGGTCAGGGTGGAGACCAGAGGAGAGCACATGCCAGTTAGCTTAAAATGAGGTTGAAGGAAGCTTGAGCTGCACCCTCAGTTTCTGTAAGTATAGGGACTGATTGGCTAGGAAGAAACAGCTGAGGTTGCGTTAGAGCTACAATGTCTTTTTCCGCAGTGTCGCTCAAGACTAGCTAAAGCAGTTCGCCTTTGATGAGTCATAGCCTTATACTGTTTAATCCACAGCAAAACCATTTGGAAACCTACATAGAAAGGTTTCACCAAAGTCTAGGCAAAGTATAGCTATCCTGTAGTCTTGCAGCCTTAGCGATTACAAGCCCTATCAAAATGCAGATGGTTAGGAGCAGCAGGACAGGTCCTGAAGTCCATAACTGGTCAAAGGTTCCCAAGATATCACTGCAGTGTTCTTGCTTGTGCCTTGCTGAACGCCTCTGAGTTTATCGGAGTCTATATTTTTCCTAAATAAAGCACAGCAAATACTACATCTACATGTGAATAATGAATTTAATTCATAAGGAACAATTTCTCAAGTCATGCAAATGGAGGATTCAACCTGTCTGAAAGTCTGGGAGGGTATTTACCTAGGGTTCCCTCTATCATCAACAGAAAGAGAAGGGATTCAGACCTTAGGATGGGATGAACTGCCCTCTGGGGATCCCTGCATCTTACCACTGACTTCTCGCTTGGAAGTTTTAGGTGGCCATTGAGCATAATGGAAAAATGTGGTGATTGCTACTTTCATACAAATTCCACCTATTGGTAGGCTACAGGTAACCTCATTAGTAAATTTAAAACCCGTAACCATACAATCCTTGATAGTCACATTTTAAGCTCTCAAAAGCAGAACAGGATGGAGTTGGTTAGGTTATTGTGGTTTGTGGGAAAATGGAGCTGCCATGGGCGAGAGGTGTTTGCCTTGTAGTATGGGCTAGTTCAAAAGAACTAACCTGGCTGCCATCACATGTCCACATCGTTCAGAGCCTGCCCAGGGCCCTGTCAAACCCTTAGGGGCCAGCTTTGTCAAAATCTGTCTGCTGAAATCCCTCACTGAACCGTCTGGTTCAGTGTTACAGCAACATCAGCAGACTGCAATATCACTTGCTATAAACCTTCTGGGGCGTGAGCTCTCTGATTTTTGCAAAGCCTAACACAGAAGGGTCTTGGTCTGTGACTGTAGCTTTCACTTGCTATAGTGGTCCAGGTAACTCCCAGTGATGGTTTAAACAACATGATGTAGCAGAGAGTGGTTATAGTATGTAGGCTGTCCTGAACTGAAATGCCTATGAATAGCTCTTAAATAACATTTTCACCAGTGAGTAGCATAACCTTTGCAAGACAGGTCACTCTCACCTTCTCCATGCAGAGGGGACCTTTACTGTCTTGCTGCTGGAGGTGCTGTTTCTTGGTGAGAAGTTGGCTGCTAATGGCCTGTGATACAGTTTTCCACTAGCGAAAGCATCTTTTTCTGGGAACCTGACGTTTTGGGAGATCTTATTTGTTAACATAAACAGCAACAACATAGTCCTGTCATTTTGTGCTTTCAAAAAAGCCAAGTATTGCTTCCTCAGAGAGATCTTTATTAGCCAGGGACCAAATATCATCTTTAGCAATGAGGGATGACAAATTAATTGCATAATGTTTCCAAAGTGCCTGGAAGATTTAAAAGGCTCTATACGTTCAACTAAATTAATATTTATTATGCTCTAGTAGAAGAGACAAATGCCACCACAGGCCAGGGCATTTTACACCCAGACTCCCTTACTCATTGACAAATTTGATCTTCAGTTGAGTAGTGAATACCCAACTGGATGAGTTCAGTTTGCTAGTGGTGCTAGTTGCTGGCAATTTTCCTTGTGTACTAAAAGGGTTCCTATGCCAAGGATAAGTAGATGCTAAGGAGAAACAAGTTTTCTGCTTTGTTTTGTTTTTAATGTATTTAATACAGGAAGTAAATGCAAGTCTTCAAAGAGGATGTAGAAGAAAAGTGCAGGGCAGTTGAATTTTGTACAGAAGACATGATGGATAGTTCAGGAATGGTGAGGCTGGAAGAAGAGGTGGGAGAGCCTGAACTGACACAGCCACAGAGGAAGCAAAGACAGGGGAAGAAGCTTTCTCCAGGTGCTGGGCAGAGAGAATGGGCAGGTTTCAAGGTGCATGGGCAAATCTGAAAGGAACCTAAAGGTGGTGATGAGCACATTTGCAGCAGATGGGACAGCAACTAAAAAGAGTGCAGATCCTAGGAAGCATAAAGAGCTGTGGATACACACAGACCAAGGCAAACAAGTCTTTGTTCAGATGCTAGCTCACTGCAAAGCCCTTGGCAGGAGGAAGACATACGATCAGCCTTCCATTTCACCTCTGCTGACATCATTTCTCTCATCTGCAACATGACAGAAATTAATATTTGCCTATAGTTGGGGAAGTGAGTTTTTGATTGCTGGATGATGCTACAGGAATGCAAAATGGGTTGCTATGAACAAAGTATGCGCATTTAGGTTGTTGCTGACGTAGTTTCCCAGTACAAGGCAGAAGAAAGGGAGCTGGGTGAGATGTAGGACAGAGCACAGCAGACACATTTTCATACCAGGCCAGGGCTGCTGCCACATTGCACTGACTGCTGATCCTCCAGGGGAATGTCAGATGCCCAGGAATAAGACGATGCAGCACCCTCCTCACCCTTCGTCACGAGTGCCACCCTCCAGTAACCCTGCACTTCCCAGGGATCCTTCACCCACCCTGGGTGCTGCTGGAGGCCACAGAACTTGAAGAGAGGCATGATGGAGAATTAATAAATGGGGGTGTGGAGCCAGAAGATTTGCCTTCCTCGCTAGGAAATCTCATTATTGAGTGCATAAATATTTCCACGAGGCAATGTAGTTTGAGCAGCCATAGGGAATGATCCTATCCCATGGTTCTACACTCGAAGGTGGCATCACAGAGATTAGTGCATCCGATAATTTTTTTGACTCGTAGCAGGCCCCTCTGTTACTTGGTGTCCAATGGGTATAACGATTTATTAACCAGTAATATTAGATTTTACACTGTGGGAGTTTCGAAGAGACTGAGACAGATCATGGACACACTGCACCCATGAGAAGGGCTCCTCAAAGGACCTCAGACTTCCAGTGTCTCCTGTGTATGAGGGCCAAGCCTTTCCCTGTGGTTCTTCAAGAGTTTTCTGAGCATTTCCACTGTGATACTTTAAGAGTTTTCTGAGCCCAGTATTTTCGCCTGGAGAAATCTTATGGCTTCTTAAGTGTCTCTCCTCACCCTCCTCCCACTTGTGCATGGGGTGCCCCACCACCAGACCAAGGCACTATGGGGAGCAGAGAGAAATCTCTGCCCAGCACCCAGCCTCCTGAGCTGCCCAACTACTTTATGGCAGAGCAGAGAAGCTGAGCTTATTTAGATTTATGCAGCATTAAGGAGAGCTCTGGGCACCTTTTCCATCTATTAAAAACACAGATCAGATGGAGCGGAGCAGCCGCTGCGGAGGGGAACTGGCAGGACCAGCAACTCAGGGCTGCAGTAGGACGGGGAGCGAGGGGGAAGAACCAGGCGAAAACTCATCTTACCTAAAGGCAAAAATCTGAATCAATAACCTGCTCTCCCAGTTCCCGATCAATACTTCCCCCCTGAGGACATCACCTGACATTACTCAACTTCTTTTTCAAGCTCTTCAATGAATTCCCGGCTTCTGCCTGACTCTTAACAGGAATCTCAGTGGTTTTCAGACTCAAGAGGCTTCGCTTTGTGGCAGAGAGTTGGCTCTGGAAGATGAACTAATTCCCAACAGCACCTGCCGAAAGAGCATGTCAGCAGCCGTTATACTCTTCTTCAGTGAGCAATCGAGCCATGCTTTTGCTTCTGCCAAAAGGCTGCACTCTCTGCTACGTCAAGATTTATAGCAGGGCTCCAATAAATGGAGAAGAGTGCTTTTATTATCCATCCGAAACCATGCAAATACAGGGTGTGGGTTACGAGGTGAGAGAGAGAGGCCTCATTCAGCAAGACAGAAGAGCCTGTTCAGGAAGTAAATAAAAGGTTGGCACTTTCCCCTGTAGATACAGTGGGGGGACACACCTATTTCCCCCTGCAAACTGGGTCTCCAGAACTGATGGTAAAACACCCTAGGGAAATGTAATTACAGTAGTATACTTAATGAGCAGAAGTCTCATCAGGAAAAAAAAAAAAAAAAAGTCTTTGAATAAAAAGGTATGGGAAATGGCAGAACACAGTTTAACCCCTGGAGCCCCTCTGATTGTGATTAAAAGGGCCTGTTGATGTTAGGAAGTGAGGCTTACATCACAAGAAACAGCCAAACTGAGGAATCAGAGAATCCCTTGTAGGAACAGAGATTTCTGCAAATTCCCTGCCTTACAGATCAAGAGATGGTGGGTATGAGCTATGCTTTCTGGAAGATAAGATGCAGTTTGCCCACACAGGAAGGCCTGGGAACTGAAAAGACTCGTGATGTCTGGCTGTTCGTCCAACACAAAACAAGTACCCCCAGGAGCTGTTGGAGGGAGGATGCTGTCAAGGTGACCAATGCCTCCTTTGAAGTCCATAAGCAGGTTCCCTTATAGCTGTAGATTGGGAACCCAAGAACAGGATTACTTTTTGAAATCAGGCTGGGATGGAGTGGGGGGAATTGAAAGTTTATTCCTATAAGCAAGTCTTTTACAAATCACCCAGTGACTTCAGTAGGACTGGTCACACGAGTAATCAGTACTCACAGACATGGGTGTAAGCCCCTGGCTGTATATAAAGCAAGTTAAATATAGCATTCATTAGGGTGAAGAAACTGAGGTTAGTTCAATCTAAATTAATTCTGTATCCAGTTAAAGGGCAAGAATACATCTCTTCTGGCAGTTTCCCAAAAGCATCATCAGCAGGGTAGTAGTCTAAGAGATTCATATAATAATATCTTAAGATATAAATAAAATGTTTAAGGATTTTAATAGAAGCTAAAGCATGGCTAGGGACATGAATGAAGACTCTTGACTCCTGTTGACTTCAGTGAGTCGCTAATGTTAAGCAGCCAGACCATGGTGTGTGATGGGATCAGACCCTCCCAAGGCAAAAGTCAATAAGTAAATTGCCAGCTGAGCAGACATACTAATGATTAACTCATATTAATGCAGCTAATAGCTGAGCTATTAGCAGAAATGCTCAGAATCTTTTAGTGTGGCACTTTTGAAAGGAATCCTTGGAGCCAGGCACTCAATTGCTTTGAAAATTAGGAGGATTTGGCTCACAGAAACTGAAGCTAAAGTCACATAAAATCCATCCCTCCTCCTTTAGGCAGAATTAGGTACACTTAAGCCATTCTCACCCAGTAGGTGACTACCCTGTTCTTAAATATTTGTTGATTAAACACCTACATCTTCCCCAGTTTTTACAATTACAAAAATTTTTCCTGATCTAAATCTCCTTTGTCATGATTTAAATGCTCTACTTTTTGCCCTATACACCCTGGGGGTTGAGAGTAGTATATTCCTTTACTCACTGCAGCAAGATGATGTCTCTTTTCAGACTCATTTCTTCCAGGTTAAGTAACCCAACTCCTTTTATCATTTCTTTGCTACTGTCCCAGAAGGAACAAATGTCACTTCAAGGAGTCTGGTCAGGTCTCTTTACAAACAGTTTCTATACACGCTTTTTTTTTTTTTCCAAAGGCAATAGTACGTGAAGAGCAGTAGGAATGGATTGGACAACACCTTTATGATTTGATTCAGCTCTCCATTCTAAGGTGACTCCATTGCCCTCCATAGGGTTTTACCTCAGAACATTTCCCTATGGCTCCTCACTCCTTTGCTGTCCTGCTGTCCTTCCTTCCTCACACACCAGTGCAACCATGTCTGTGCACTACAGACAGATCTTGGGAGCTTCCAGGACTGCAGAGCTGCTGCCTCCCATGTTCGCTACCATTGCATCTCTCATGGCTCAACCCTTCAAGCAAATTTTAACAATAAGGCTGGAGGTCTGGACTTGGCTCGGGACTTGCCTGCTGAGCGCTATCCAATCTCCAGTCACTTAGGTACACAAAGTAAACAGGTGTTACTGGTGCATGATCAGACCTGCCATATTTGCAATGAATTGCTATCAAAAGTAATTTGCTGACTAAGAATGAGATTCCTCTGCTCATCACTAATTGCATTTCTTATAGTGTTCAGCTATGAAGAAATTTGCATTATTCAAACTTTTCCTTTATTCTGTGTTATTTGACCTATTTTCTGATTCCTTTTCCCTTCCTTTGCATGTGTCTAGCAGAAGATTTTAATCTGTGAAGGCAAGACTGTGAGAATCTTCAGCTGCAAAAAGGATTTAAATAAAAAACAAAATTCGTTGAATTTATGAAAAGAGACCAATGTTCTGAAATACTGCAAAGCTTCAGAGCTGGCAGTCTCTATTTTACAAGCTAATGATGTCTCAGTAAGCAAATTTACGACCATACCTGCCTGCCTGATTTGCCACTAAATGAGGTTAATAAAAAATCCCAACAAAGCAGAGTAGAAATTCTAGCAAGAAAAGATAACAAACCCTTTATATTGCCCTGCATGGGCCTACTACAGCACCGATATTTTTAATTACCTTTGCCTAGGCTGACCTGATTCATTATCGTTAGCTCAGAAAAAGATGTGAGCTCGCCAGCAATTCTTAAGAGCAGGAGAACAAACGGCCTTTATTAACACTCGTAATTCTTATGGGCTCTGAGGACTCAGTACCAGTGGTCTGTTTCAGTATTGACACTTCTAGGCCAACCACAACCTCCCTTGTGCTGCAGTGTGTGCGCAGGTAACAGAGACTTCCCCGTGCTGCTCTGTTGTGCCAAGAGGTCCTTGTATCCATGAAAAAGGACAGGGCAGGTCAGCTGGACCCTCTGAGCTGTTGGACAATGCCCATTCCCAGCGCCTGGGGACACATACACACATGTTGTTGGGTTCCTTCCTGGTACGGGAATACCTAGAGATCCTGAATGAGAACAAGGCCGATTGTGCCAGGTAGTGTATGGGCACACAGGAAGAGGTGAAATCTACCCCAAACAGACAGATAAAAGGAACAATTAATGTCTATTTTCATGACTGATGTACAGCCCAGAGCAGCTGAGGGATCCTGGAATTACTATTGCTACCACAAACTTACCCTTCCAATGCATTTCTAAAGTGTTGCCTTTCCCTCTCTGTGGAATCTACTGACTGAGTGTGTTTCCCCTACCTCTCTGGTCTGTTAGATGGTTGCAACCCACCTCAGCTCCTTCAGAGAGTAGAGGAGAGAGGTGGTTCTCCACGCTGTCATGGACTTTTCTTTCATGAGACAGACGATTACAAGTGGGCGACAGAGCCCAAGCAAAGTCAGACCATTGCTGACTGCACTTGGATTGGTGGGTCCATGCTCATCGACCTGCCAGTGTGGAGCAGGAACTCCTGACTAACTCCAGTGTCATCCAGCAGAATTTATCGCCTTGGGGCTAGTGCTGGTGTAGCCAGCCTCCACAGTAGGGCTAATGGCTATGCAAATAAGATAGTGACACCAAGGAATTAATTGTCTTGTGGAAATTTTTGTTATAAAGAGCCTCCTACACTGCTGAGAACCTGAGATGGGGACCAGAAACAAAATGACAGCTCCTCTCTTGTCCCCCAAGGGTGCCATGTCTGCATGCCCAGCACTCACACTGCTGTTTCTGTACTGAAAGCACAACCCTGGATTGTCATTTGCCAGCAGCTGTCTTATATAGATATGCTTGGCTTGATCACTTGTACAGTCAGCCTAAGAATAGCTTCCTCTTTAACATCTGATTTCTCTTAAAGGATAAAAATAAAACAATCAGAGCCTGGATATAAAAGAGCAAACTGCTGAACGCTGCACCACATGCATCTATGTTTAATGAGGGAAAATTTCACTTTACGAGGGGCACGAGTTATTTGTGTCTACCATATTTGGCCTCAAGATGAGTATCTAGGCTGCCACTTCTTAGTCTGACAGCTATAAGTGACTTTGCTTATTACAGAGAGCTGATCATCCTAAACAACTAAATCCTAAACTTTTATCATGACCCTGGTGGGCTTGCAGCCCATGGCTACTTTAATTCTCCTAGCCAATGCCCAGGAAGGATGCAGGGACCATCACAACCAAGATCATGCCCGAATGGCTCTACGGAGGCAGGCATGTGGCTCTGGGTATGGGTTGTGCCGTGCATTTGACCCCAAGGACAGACTACAGACCTTGGCTGGTGTTAGGTGTAGCTTGAGAGTCCTGGGACCATATCAGGCAGCCTAAGAAAGATACGTTGATTAGACATGCAAAAGTCATGACATTTCTGTCCAAGAGCAGTGTGGCCAGCCCAGTTTAGGCTTCCCAGTCTGACTTCTTGCACTGCCAGTGGAGAGAAGTAGTCACAATATTTAGCCCAGATGGGTTGAATATAGGCCATAAATAGCACTTGGTTCCTTTCTTTCTCCCCTCCTTATTTGCACTCTGCATTCAATAAGCGTTTCTCTCATATTGAATCCTCATAGGACATCTGCAGCACACGGTGCCATTTATGAAACAGATTTTTTTTCCTTTTCAGAAACAAACAAACAAACAAACAAAAATCCTAAATGCCCAGACCAATGGGAAATCAAATGTGATCAGCATTTTGCCCAGAATAATCAAACTGAAGGATTCACTAACTGAAGAAGAGATGCTGAAATCAAGATAGTAACTTTTTTGTTTTCATTGCATACGACAGGCCTGTCTCTGTGGTGCCAGACCACCTGTCACCTTAATAAGATATTTTTCCTGATTCAAAAAATAGCATAGAGTGTGCGGGAGCCAGACATGAATTATCATGTATGCTGAACAACACAATTAAAGCCCAACCTTCAACCATTTACTGGGGGCTGCAGCACAAAAGTCTGAGTGTTCAGGGGGTATTGGTGCCAGACTCCTGACAAAACCTAGCCCTGCAGTGTGCTCTATGGCAGAAATGACAGCACGAGTGAGTGAGAGCCCTAAAGGACAATCAGCAAAGTAAATCTGTGATGCAAGGCAGCCCAACACCAGCTCAAGCCATAATTCTATAAGACAGGTGTGTAAATATATTCCTCCTCACATGTTAGGAGTAGAGAACATGATGCTTTGGGATATGATGCTCAAGACTATGAACTTGGTGTCAGCAGCAGGAGGTCCTAACACCTCCAATACCTTGCAATCAAACCACATCTTGTCTCATCAAACCAAAAGAAAGACATGGCTAATCTTACCATCTCCATGGGCTTAACTACACAATCACCGTGAACCGTTAATCAGAATCAATAAGACTGTCCAAGGGTAGGGGAAGGAAATTGTCATCATCTTTGCTTTATGCCCAAGGCACCAAGACATGGATGAGTGTTTTTCCAGATGTCACGTGAAGGGTTTGTGGCAACACTGGGACCTGGGTGCACTCCTCCTGAGTCCCCAGTCTGATGCCCTCATCAAGGGTCTGGCTGTCCCCCTTGAAATGCATTATTTGGCAGCTTAGTTTAGCTTAGCTTGATTTGGTCTGGTAATTCCTCCCCCATTCTTTCTCTCTCTCTCTCTTCTTAATTACATTCGATTTTTCTTCAGAAGAGAATTCTTTTCTACGGTCATATTTTTATGGGAATTTTAATGAGTCGCTTGGCATGACATTAATCACTGAAGATTTAAAGTGTCTTTAAATTGTATTTTCCTTCCTTTTGAATGCCAGCCACACATTTTTGTTTACAGTGAAATGCTAGGGGAAAAAAAATCCTTCAGCCTATTTTCCTCAGTGCTAATTGGGGGTTTATTACTGCTTCATTTGCTTACAATTGAATCAAACAAAAACCTCCATCCCTTTTTCATGGTGCTGCTAATTGGATTGAGTGGGTTATAATGATATTACTGTATATACATAAATGAACATTTTAAAAATAAATAAATGAACATTAAAAATATGCCTCTAAGGACAGAGACTAAGAAGTTGACTGCATACTTTTCTGTAGCAGATTTTAAATCTATTCTTAAATACATATGCACAGCTTATTTCTGCACTCAGATTAACACTGAAACTAGCCAAAGACAGTGCTCCTGGAAGGGTCTGAGGACAGGATTTACCAGAGAACCAAGGAGACTAAAGTGCTGATTTGCAAGGAGATTCTCTTTAAAATTTAGCGTATAGTTTCCATGAATCCTAGGGAACACTGCAAGCCAGGGTGCTTACTGGATACAGCACTGCAGCTGGCATTACAGCTGGCTGCTCTGAACAGCTACAGAAGGGAGCACAGGCTTTAGATGACCAGACCAATGCTTTTCATTAGTTATAAACTCAGCATTTGTTTTGTTAAAATTGCTGTTTAAAACAGCTAAGAGATGCCAAAAAAACATTTGCCACGTTTGGTGACACTTTGTGGAGAACTTTCGAGATGGTTCTTAACAGTGTAGCCCCCCAAAAAGCATCTTGTTTCTTTATCTACATCAGGATTAAACATTGGTGCTGGTGTTCCAGATTCGCCTCTAGAATTTTTGTTTTTCTGTATTTCTTTTGACCTGTGGATTTTTTTTCAGCAAAGATATTTTTAAAGAAAAATTTTCCAAATTTATGGCAATTATTTTAGTCTCATTTAATATCTACATACCTTTAGTGTTGATTTGATTAGGTTACACAGATGCTTTAGAGCAAATATCTGATAAAGTCACTGGCCCTTGTTAAGTAACAAACTGTGCCATGTTCAGCTTTCCATTCTGTATAGCACTTTTTGGAGTAAACTCAGTTTATTAACTGTAAGAGCACTGCAGCTATTTCATGGGCAGTCGGTGCCAAAATCTGCTTCTTTATCATCTGCATAGAATCACAGACATGGTTGAGGTTAGAAGGTACCTCTGGAGGCCATCTGGTCCAACCCACCTGCTCAAGCAGGGACACCTACAGCAGGTTGCCCAGGACCACGGCCAGACAGCTTTTGAATGTCTGCAAGGAGGGAGACTCCACAACCTCTCTGGGTAACCTGTGCCAGTGCTCCATCACCCACACAGTGAAGAAGTGTTCCCTGGTATTCAGATGGAACCCTCCTGTGTTCCGGTTTGTGTCGATTGTCTCTTGTCCTGGCACGGGGCACCACTGAAAAGAGCCTGGCTCTGTCCTCTTTGCACCCTCCCTGCAGGTATTTATGGGCATTGATCAGATCCCCCTTGAGCCTTCTCTTCTCCAGGCTGAACAGTCCCAGCTCTCGCAGCCTCTCCTCACAGGTGAGATGTTCAAGCCCCTTCATCATCTTCATCATCTTCATGATCCACTCTTCATTGGACTCTCTCCAGTATGTCCATGTCCCTCTTGTACCGGGGAGCCCAGAACTAGACACAGCACTCCAGGTGCACCCTCACAGTACTCCAGCTGTGGCTGAGTAGAGGGGAAGGATCACTTCTCTTGACCTGCTGGTGATATTTTGCCTAATGAAGCCCAGAATACCTTTAGTCTTAGTGGCAAGGGCACACTTCTGGCTTATGTTCAGCTTGATGTCCACCAAGACCTCCACATTCTTTTCTGCAGAGTTGCTTTCCAGCTGGGTGGCCCCCAGCATGTCCTGGTGCCTGGGGTTGCTGCTCACTAGGTGTAGGACTTTGTATTTCTCCTTGTTGAACTTCATTGAAGTTCTTATTGGCCCATTACTCCAACCTGCCTAGGTCCCTCTGGATGGCAGCATGACCCTCTGGCGTATCAGCCATTCCCCCCAGTTTTGCGTCTTCTGCAGACCTTCTGCGGGTACACTGCCCCATTTTCCAGATCATTAATGAAGATGTTGAACAGGATTGGACCCAGTGTTTACCCCTGGGGTACACCACTAGTAGCTGGCCTCCAGCTAGACTTTGCACCACCGAGTACCACCCTGAGACCAGCCATTCAGCCAGTTTTTAGCCCACCTCACTGCCTGCCAATCCAGTCCATACATCAACAGCTTGTCTATTTGGATCTCATGGGGAACAGTGTGAAAGGCCTTACTGAAGGCTTTCTTCTAACTCCCAGGATCTCTGCAGATGGCAAGAGGGATACTTGGTTTTTATACAGGTTTAACAGAAGAAGAATCTAACACCTGAAGAAAAAGAAGTCAAAGGAATGAGTAGGAAATGGTTATTTCCTATTTCTCATCATAGAAGGATTAAAAAAGCCAACTGAAATGCTTAGGCAGTAGATTTAAAGCAAAGAAGCCAAGCTACTTTTTCAGAAAGCTCACAACCAAACTGCCAGCTTACTGCCACAGGACATAACTGTACCTAAAAGTGGAAAATTGTCCATGTGGGGTTTACACACAGTTACAGAAGATATGGGAATCTGATAAGCACAATGATCTTGATGAAGTCTTTGGCTCTACAGTCAGTTTATTGACTGCTAGACACTGGGAGGTAAACACTCCCTTGGCACTCTGTGCATGTGAAATAACCTTTCTCTAAGCCTCCCCTGTGTCAGAGACAGAGTAGTTACCAGGCAGCCCTTTGCAGTCACAGTTCTTGTGTGTGCTTTCATGTAGTCTTTATCCTTAACCACAGTAGATGAAGGACACTCTCTTGAAGTTTATTTAAATGCAGAGGTCTAGGTGAATGATTCAATCCCGACCTCATGAGACATTAGGTGCTTTGTTGTTGTTGTTGTTGCTGGATGTTTTTGTTTTTTTGAATGATGTAGCATATTTGTCAAAATGCATCTTGATTATAAATGGAAAAATAATGTTGAGTAAGTTACAAGAGGGTTAGCTTCATTCAGTTTGTTTGTAATTTACTATGGAATTCCTAGTAGAGAAAATCTATTGGTGACACTTTGTATTTCACTGGAACAGTGATCTAAATAAGATGTAGTACAGTACATTGAATTTTTATGTACTTACCTGCAGTTGCATAATAAAGTATGAGTTATGACACAAGTGTGCTTATGTACAGTAGTTAATAGTCACTCATGTCAGTTTTAATAACATGCTGCATAGAAAGATGCTGCCTGAGTGTTTTTAAAAATAAAATATGTTTAACCCAATGTTCATATATTAATCTCCTAGAAGCTTGACACTAAATTATTACTAGGCCCTTTCGCCTTGGGTGCATACAGAAATTGTTTTTTAGTTATTGTAGGGCTGCTCATCATAAGTGCAGTGCTGCAGGCATTAAGATTTTTTTTATAGCTGTGCCAAAGCATTTATTTAAAAGCAATTATACCTGTCTATATTTCAAAGCAGTTCTGAGAAGGAATGCAGTTATGCCACAGAATAAAGACTGACACATCCCTTGGTCCTGGTTTCATCCTATCTGACTGTAGGCACCTAAATGCCTTTGTTTAGGGAGTAACTCTGTGGAGAACCTTCTTTTGTCAGTAGCAAAAGCTGGCTGATTCACACCTCAGCCAGACTGAGTTGACCATAAAAACTGCCTTGGTGTTTCTATCAACTCAGGACTGAAGACAGCAGCTGGGGAGAAGTAAATCTGGGGTCACTACACCCTTGAGGCTTTGCTTCTAACTGTATGCACTAACTTGCCGAACGTAACCTTGGAAGAGATTGGTAAAGATCAGACCTTACATGGAGGAGCAGGTTTGTCTGGACATCAACCCTGCTCCAGAGTTTGGCCGTTGCAGCGAATAATATCAACATAAAGGCTCCTGCTTAACAGCACCACTAACTGGTCTAGCAATCACTAATGAGTTAACCTAATGAGAACTACGCTCTTTGCATGAGCTTCTAGCGGACCATGTACACATACCTGTAGTTAATATCTTGGATAATTAGGGAAAGCCAGGACAGGATTCTCTTTTTTTTTTTTTTCCAATGTCTAGATCATTTCTGCAATGCAAAGCAGTAGGATCATCTGCATGAGCAGGCATGACTGAAAAAACATGGGCAGCAGCTTTGTTCAGCCTGAAGATGACTTTTTGAAAGGGCTCCTTTCAAAGTGGAATCATACCATTAAAATCCCCTGTACTCCAACAGAAAGAAACAAACTTTGTATAGGTGGAGAAAACAGCCTGAAAAAGCCACAAAAATATCCAGTGTAGGACAGGGCATGGCAAGTTCTACTGACTGGGAGCAAGTCAATGAAGTTCCAGCTGGAAATATAATGCAAGGTCCAATGGTTCCATTGAGTATTTCAAGTAGTTAACTAGCACGCTGTCCAGTAGTAAAATAATACC
The DNA here is from genome assembly GCA_013399475.1 of Chauna torquata. Taxonomy (NCBI): domain Eukaryota; kingdom Metazoa; phylum Chordata; class Aves; order Anseriformes; family Anhimidae; genus Chauna; species Chauna torquata. The sequence continues at coordinate 139,271 of VXAL01018408.1, forward strand.
ATGCCTTTTTGACATTATACTTTGAGTTCAGCCATGTGTTATGAGGATGAGAAGAGGGAACCGCTGAGTAAGGATCTGTGTGATCATAATGGCTCCTCTTCTGGCCTTGGGTGCAATTCATTCAGTTTAATGGCAACGTTGCTGGTGACTTCAGCAGGACTAAGATTTCATGCTGCAAATTTATTTCTCTGACCAGTCATGAGCCTTGACCAAAGCATAATCTTGTCTCCTGAGCCTATCCAAACTGAGCATAGCTATGAGCAATGCTCAAGGGCAAAAAATTAACATGTGATTGAACAAGCAACACTTATAGACAGGATGGATTCACCTCCAGCTTCTGAGATCTCTACTGCTGCATGCTTCTGCATGCACCAGAGGATTGTGTTTATTCCTAAACCTGATGGGTGAGTCATACTGGTGATATATAAAGTGATGCATACGTGGCCAAGCCTTTACACTGCTCCTGCCTACTCTCGTGGTAATGGTTTCACCCAGCACAAACACTGTATGCACAAAAAGCTTGTTTGCACTTTCCTTCAAATGATGCGAAATTGGAGTTGCACAAAACCAAAGCACAGAGCTGGTGGCACACGTGCTGCTGGCAGGAGGTCTCCAACAACAGCTGAGCAACACTTATCGTGGTGTTTTCAAGAAAAGATGCTTTCTCATTTATTTTCACCTCCCTTTACTGGGGCTAAGTGGCTTGATTTTCAAAGGTCCTGAGCCTCCCTGGCTCCCACTGACTTCAGCTGAAATGACAACTGTGTCTCATTTCTGGAGCCAGCACGTCACTTGACCAAGCCACGAAACTAACTTCAGGCACCTGATTATACAGACTCTGCTTAGTCTTTCTCCTGCTGAACGTATCAGGCCATCACTCCTTCATGAGCTGAGGCAAAATTATTCAGGGCATTAATCACTCCAGCCTCACCATTCGAGAGACAATCATAAGCCCTCTCTGAATATTTGTTCCCTTGAGTCTGCAGATCTCAGACAGCAAGTTGGCCTTGTGCTAAAAGCTCTGGCCAGGCCAGGGGACCCAGGCCCATCTCCTGGCCCTGTTATAGACATTTAGTGTGACCTGGAGTAAATCACAGTGACTAGACGGGTCTTGCTGGCTAACTTGATTTTTCCTTGGAAATGACAGTGTAAAAAGGCACTGTTTATTCAGACATCAGGATCTGCTCAGAACTGTTGCAGGTGGCTGGCAGTATGGGGTGCCAGCACTGCTGGGCACCTCCTTTTTTGTTTTGTTTTGTTTTAACTCATTGCAAAAATCCATAGTCTTGCATGTTCTCAGGTACCAGACACCTGCACGCAGACATAGCTGCCTTTATCTCTTTAATCGTACAGTAGCCAGAGCATAGTTCCTCCCACGGTGCGCTGTAAACAGTATATCAGGTTCAGTGTGATCTCACCAAGTCCCGCTACTAAATGCTACTACCAGAAAAACAATCTTCTCCCAAGACCAAATTGAAGATGCCATTAATGTAAGCAAAACCGTAACCACAGGCTCACTGCGGCATAGGGCCTTGTCACATTAAGCTACACAAAAGCAGAGAGATTAGGTGCTATGTTTAAATACAAGGAGATATATATGAATACAAGAAAATCATTAGTAACCAAGGCAACTAATTGTGATGGAACTTTTTTTTTTTCAAAACAAATACCAAAATAAGCTCAAGAAAGGGAGGGACAAAAAAAAAAAATTGTGCGCCATTTACAGAAGAAGACTCTTTTAATAGTACTTGGAGCATCACATTTCAAACTACACAGAGACAAAAGCAACCGATATTAGATGTAAGAATGCATGGACCTGTTCATGCCACCCTGTTCATGCCAAGGGCCAGCTAGCAGTGGTAGGACTGACACACAGACACAGGACAGAGGCCTATTCCCTGCGTACCACTGTCCTGGGTCCCACCAGTTACCAGGTGTGGGGATTTCATCTGCATAGGGAATGGTGTCCATGATAGGTGCCTAGAGAATAGCAAGAGCAGAGGAGGAACATATACCTGGTCTCTCTAACACTGACAGTCTTTGATCCTTTTCATCTCAAGGATTTTCCCTTTTTGACCCTTCCTTTCCTTTCCTCTCCTTTCCTTTCCTTCCATTTCCTTTCCTTTCCTCTCCTTTCCTTTCCTTCCATTTCCTTTCCTTTCCTCTCCTTTCCTTTCCTTCCATTTCCTTTCCTTTCCTCTCCTTTCCTTTCCTTCCATTTCCTTTCCTTTCCTCTCCTTTCCTTTCCTTCCATTTCCTTTCCTTTCCTTCTATTCTAATCTTATTCCATTCTAGTTTCACCTTCTAAATACTTCTTCCTTGAACCCAAGCAGATTCATATCGAAACACCCCTTACAGGATCTCCTCTCCTGCATGAAGAATCATTCCCTGGTTTCACTGTCTCCCACAATCCCTATCTGATAGCCCCAGTTCTTGTACGGGAACAGACAGTGAGGCGTCAATCCCCGTGTTGCATACCCTTTATAACAAATGCTTTATGTGGAAGCCACTCATTGTGAATATGCGAGTGTGAATAGGATTAACACATGGCTGATGCAAAGGAGGTTATAGCGCATATTACACAGAGACACGTAACCATCAGCAGTTGCTCACAGCCCTCTGCAAGGTACGCAGGCATGATATGCCAGCTCTGAATCAGAGCAAGGCGACAAATATCTGCATGATGGGAAGGTCTGTCTGTACCTCCGAAAGGGTCCTGCTTCTGCACAATTAACATCCAAATGGGATTACATATGGTTAGGAGAGAGGGGTGAAGGGCTCGCGGTACTGGGGAGTGGATGCATTCAGAAAACCCAGGGGCTTCTGCCAAACTTATGGCTTGTCGTGGAGTCCTACTGGGCTCCTAAATCTCTTTGGTTCAAGTGGAAATGTCTCCCAAAGGTCTCGCACGAGGGAGCCAGGGTCATAACTGTATGTGGTACCAGGCTAGTGCTTGTGTCTGTTTTTTTTTAGGGCCAGTCACACATGTACCCAAACACAACATTGCACCAATATCAAACAGGAAAAAAGCCCTCACAAACTCTGTAGTTCAATCCCCTTGGAGGTCACTTGCCTCAGCCTCTTTTCTTCTCCCCATAAAACTGAAAGCTCTGATGTTGCTTGAGACTGGGGTCTGATATGAACCACTTGTTAAATATGTGAATTTTTGATGCAATGCCATTTTTTCACCTGTCTTAAAATGTCTGCTTTCAGACCCAGATGCAGCTGTAGCTGGCAGTACAAGGCTTCCTTGAAAGCAAAAATAATGCAGGGAAAAGTCACCCATATGTTTTCAACCATCAGAAAGGACTCAATTTTCCTCTGGGAAAAGGGGTAGGAAACCTCAGATAGTGAACCCATATTGCTTACCCCTTACAACTTAAAAGAAGGATGAAATTGCTTTGTCAGTTGCTATTGTCCAAAGACTTATCTGATCCTTTCAGACTCCTACCCCAGGTTTCACTGACCTGCTCCTGCCTCCCCATGTAACATTTGCTTTTATTCCTCCTCACAAACCTCACTGCTTTTGGCATCAGAGCTTTCCCCTTCACTGCTGTTACCTTTGCTCTCTTCTTCTGATTCGGTGCTCAGGAAAGCAGACCTCAGTGCCTCATGCCCATGCAGCTCTGTCTTCTACTCCTCAACCCCTCCACCTCACCTGCAGCAGGAGGAGCTGTGGTGCTGAGCAAAGACAAGCAGTGAGTGAGTGACCCATTGGGGAGGTGGTTGGAAACATCTCTGTAGGGGCTAGAAACACATCAGTGGCCTGCCTGTGACCAGTTGCTCTTGTGTTAGTATTTTTCTTTAGCTTAAATAGTCCTCATCCTCAGGAGATGTTTCTCAGCTCCCTCAACATTTATTTTGTCAGGCTGAAATTACCAGGCTCTTCGCACCAGTCTTCCCAGATAGGGCCCCCCCTCCTCTGGCCAGCATATGCTCCATTCCCTGGATCTGCTGTGGTCTGAACCTGTGCATCTTCCAATTTGGTGAGGACAGCTGTACATATCATATTTTCTGACATAATTTAACCAATGTTTTAAGTAATAGGGTTAGTATTTGACTATGGCAAAGAAAAAAAAAAAAACTTTGACTAAAGTCTTATCATGGATTTGCCTTCCCGTGGCCTCATCAGACTGCTAACTAGTAGCCCAGTCTCGCTAGCCCAAGCCTTTCTCCCCTCTGCTAAGAACATGCACACTTACTGTCCAATTTTTTCCTTTCTTGCTTCCACGTCTCACTTTTTCTCCTTAAAATCTATACTCTCTCTATAAACTGCAGCTGTAAAGGTGAACGTGGAGAAAACAATCTGCACTTGAAGCAAATGCATTTCTATATTTAGCAGCGAACGCTTCGATTGTGCTGCCGCAGAGTCTTTTTAAAGAGCTGCACCTTCAGAGAGGTCTTCACAAAGCCACTGAGCTAGAAAGCATTGAAGGGGGGCTGTCTACAATTCAGCGTTGTTAAGCTTGCAACTCTTAAGCTTATAGCTGGAGGCAGAGCAGAGGGACATTTGCATGGTTAGCTCTGTTTCTTTTCTTCCTAGAAACTGAAGAGAAGGAACACAGGGTGAAAAATTAATGCCAGAGCTAAAAAAAAACATCGTCTGCCTGTAATAACACTCTCCATTTCCCACATAACCTGGTTCCAAAGAGCGCTGAGACACATTGCATGTCCACTGCAATGACTGACAGCTTAACAACACTGTCTGAGTCTTTTTTCCCAGAATAGACATGAATATCCAGGTCCACCCTACTTACAGCAATGTAATTGTGTTCAATTGCATTCTGTTTACCTAAAATTGCCTCTGACATGTCTACAGTTAAGGCTAGACCTCGCATCCCCTCCTGGTTGATCTTGCTGGTTGTGCTAAATGAGCCCAACCCAAACCTCTGAGGAGAGTTTATGTATGTTGGAAGAAGTCTTCTTAATTCGTCCATCAGTTAGTTTGCTTGTGTACAGCCAGAGGTCTAAATCCTGCCCTTCACATTTATTAACTTCAATATGGTTTATTAATTTTATGTGTGTCTGTGAGGTGGGCTCCGTGAAGATATCTCATCTGATATGTATCCATGGAAATGTGGTTTCACTGTTCCGCAGAATGTTTACTAGACCCTTCTAAACTGATATTAAAAATACAGGACCACCACAGCACTCTGCTCACTGCATAAGATAGAGGAAGAAAGTGAGAACTGTGAATATTGTTAGTTCTAGAGAAAAGCATTTTGCAGAAGTTTTCATTCCTCAGGGTAATTTTAATAAGGATTAACATCTGTATGCTGTCAATTATTTGCATAAGTATGGGACAAAAAGAACATAAACCCACCGTCTAGACCCTCCTTCGCTTAAATCATTATATAATTATTAGTTAACAGTTAGTTAAAGAAGACCAAAAGTCAGATTTTTCCAAGCAAATATTCCCTGAGACTTCTCTTAAACACGAACATTTGTTCTTCAATTATCAGCTACATTTTCTTTTTTCTAGTTTTATTATGCCATTTCATACCCGCATCATTTTTATTCCTCTGTCCCTTGTCACCCCAAAGGTGGCTGCATTTGAGCAGAATAAAGGTATTTGTATGTCTACCAGTGAAGCATTGTCTTTGACTCAGTGGCCATTGATGTCAGTCTTTGCCTTGGTACAGGTTGCATGGGGATCCCAGGATTTGGCAATGCACACATGGGGCTTTGCAGAAAAGCAGCACTACAACTGCAAAGCCAGAGTCACTGGCTCAAACACCCTTTACTCAAGGAAAAGAGTGTTTCCCTGGGTACAAGAGCTTTGGGGAGATTTCAGGATTCTCCGTCTCAGTTATAGTTTTTGTCATAGTAAAGGTAAGGTTCTTCTCACTGATGGTTGTAGAGAGGTTGGCTTTGCCATGACAGCATTTTGGGGCTGACTGGGGGTAATAATGAGAGTTAAGCTGTCAGGAGCAGGCTTCTCGCAGCAGAATGGCATATTGGGGGTGGGGGGGTGGGGGGTGGATTATGCAGAATGGCATATTGTGGGGGGGACACGGACAGATGCCAGCAAACCAGCCCAGCCATAGCGACATCCTAGCCCCTTTCCAGTTGCTTGTCAGAGGCGATGGATAATACCAGTGGTGATGGAGAATGAGGCATGCCAACTGGATAAATTGCATCATGATTCCTTTAAAGAAATCCTATTAAGACCAAAGTATTCTTTGTTTTCCTCTCCCGTTTTAAGATGTAAGCCAATGGGTAGAGAGGGCAGGAAGGAATTTCCCTGTTGTAATGTGGATGATTTGTTGCTTTTTCCTCTTAAAAGCTAGACTTGACCACTAAAACAGACAGAATATTAACCTTGATGGGAAAACGCTCCAAGCTGCCATGTCATGTTCAAAGATAGGAATTTGCTAGTACTTTCAAGCACAGAAACATCTGCAGAAGTGGGTGGAGGGGAAGTGCTTTGGGTACACAGATAATTATTGGGATTGTTACATGATAGATGAGGTTATTTTCTCAGTTCTGTGCATGCAGTTCATAATGACTTTATCTCCACCAGGGGATGCAACATCCAGTTACTGCAAGTCAAAGGAAAGACCATTTTTGCCTGACCATCAGCCAGAAACTTCAACGGCCCTTTCACTCCAGACAGGAATATAAGGGATTTGTTTATTCAGTATTAACTCCTTTCTCCATGGCCCATAAAAGATAAGGATCAAGACCTACAATTCCCAGTTATAAGGCAGAGAAAATGGAGGTTAGGACTTAGGAGCCTACACACCTTTGTGAATCCAGTGCCAGTGGCCCTACACATCGGTCCACACATGTTGCAATTACCAGTAGGAGGTTTTTCTTTTTCAATACCTTTTTTGATTTGTATATTGAATCCCAAATATTCAGAAAAAGATTTCACAGGAATATAAACTATTTGAAATGTTTTGGTGCTAAATAGAAGCACGCACGTCTACAGCATTGCCGAAATCCATAACGAGGGAGAGAAAAACTAGAACTTTTTCCCCATCATATATCAGCATTTTGAGTTCATTGTCCTTGACTTTGTTAAAACAGTTTTTATCTTCTGTTACTTTACTTTTATGCTTGGAATGAGGCCATAATTCTGAAATTCATGCAGATAAAGTTATTGAGCATACTCAGTGTGAGTAGAGAGCATAATAGCAAACTATAAAAGTAGAAGGTCTGTTTATATGAGTTATGTCACTGTATCTGTTCTGGAGGATAGTACCAGCTCTAGAATATATTACGCTGCTGAATGTGCTGGGGCCCACTCAAGGTTATAGAGTGCTCATTCTCCTCTATGTCGCATTACTATTCTGTTTAGTTCCGTAATGGCTGTTCTGCTCTGAGAGAAAGGGAAGGCATATTTTTAGAGAATGGAGTTTAATGCAGAAATATATGCCAGTGCACCAGCATTTGAAGTATACATATAGCTGAGTACAAATTGGACCGGAGCCCAGAGTATATAGCATGTTAGTAACAACAGAAACTTTTATCAGTTTTAGAGAAGATTCAACTAAATTGGTATCTGTTGCACCAAGTTTCATAATCAGCTTCAGCCCTTACACAGTGGTTTTCACCTCTAGGTCACTAAAGCTGTTAGAAACTGCTTGAGAACACAAGGGAGCCAAACTAAACAATCCTTGTTTGAAGCAAGACTCCCATACGTTCTTGACTAAGAATCCATGCCCTCTCTTGCCCCTTTTCCCATTGAAGTTACATCATTTTGGGTAGGATATAATATTTAAGGATATATTATTGCCAATAAATCAGGCTGTTGGCACTGCAATCAAACGAACCATAGATCTCTCGTGGGAGTCTAAGTAAATCACTTCCCCCCCCTATTTCTCTCCTAAGTATAGCAGACCTTGCTTGGTACTCCATATTGCTGTAGCATCCAATCCTACCTTCAGCCAGAGCTTCTAGAAGCTTTTGTAACACAAGTTTTTGTACCGTAATATCACTTGATAACCTCTCCTGTAATCTGAACAATTCTGAATTGTTCCCCAATTTGCACAAATCATCTCTTGCCCTCATGCAGTAAAGAGCTGATTCAGTATCCAGCAGAGGGCATTCATCCATTCAGTACAATGGGCCTGCCTCAGCGTGATCAACAGTGTAGTTAAGTACTATTATATACATTATCTTTATCCTATTGAAGGTATATTGCTGGGTGGTGGCCATTGATGTCTAACATGGGACTCAAAAAGATTATCTACGTATTTCACATGAATATTGCTGCAGATCTTCAAGGCAGTATTTATCAATGGTAGTCCACTATAGGACAAGTTTACAGCCTCTGGGCAGCATTTTCAGCATACCTTGCAAATCATAAGCATTTTCCAGTTATTCGTGGAGAAAAATCTTTCAGATCTGAAAAACTTTAATATGTTTCTTCTTGCAAGAGGACATAAGGAATCATTGTTTATGAAATCCTGGATCAGTTTTGGCTTTGCCAGTGTGTCATTGTTGCTGCATCTTGCTTACTTCCACCCCTTTGAATAAGAAATGAAAACAAGAGAAAAAGCTAATCTATGGTGGATTGCAGTTCTAATCTGCCTTTACACAAAGTAATATAAAGAAAGAACAGGATTATATCACATTCAGGATTATCTGTTGCCTCTTAAGGTCCAGAAGAATGAGATATTTATATTTCCTCCCACTGGAATAGGTCAAGAATAACTCCCCGAAATTTAGCATGTTTAGACTGTACTATTCTACAGGTTAGAGTCACTACACATTCAGTTAGGATGTCCTTGAATGTACAGTTCTTAGCCTATTTTGCATTAAATCCCCACCAGGGTACCCATAAGTGCAAGACTGCCTTCTCTGCTTTGGAAATGGAGTGCCTGGAATTCACTAAAGGTGAGATATAAGGAATTTAGCTAGGAATACTCATATGATTAAATCCCAGTCCTGTTTGTATTCAGATATGAATAAATCATAACTTTCCTAGCAAAATAAGCCCTAAATGGAATCACAATCTGCCTCTTTAAATCTATGGGCATCCTTTCAGATCAGAGGAAAATCTGCCTGCAGATAAGTTTGCCTGAAACCTGCATGGCTCAAAAGCTCTTCTTGCTATGCACCTCATGCACAGAATTGCCTTCTGCTGAGAAGTACAAGGAGCACAGGCTGTATCTGTTTTTAAATTGTTTGATATCACTTGCATTGTTCAAATAGATTTTATGACTTGTCCTTTTGCTCTAGTAATGATTTGTTGTTCTACTGTGTTTCATTAAGCTGTTATTTGTAAAGTGTTTTGTGATGCATTGCATGAAAGCTGCTATATAAGCAATTTTATGGGCTGGCATGACAATTCAGGTATCAACAGGCAAGGATTAATGATGCTAAATATTCAATACAATTGTTCCTCTCCTTAAGTCCTTTGTTTCGAGGGAGGGGTAAATTAAACTGAGTGAGTAGATGCTGTGTATAATAGGTGTAAGTATTTCTGCTGATAGAAGATTTAAGAGGAGATCGAAGAACTAGAAAAATAACTCCAAATATGATCTATTTGAATGTGGCTACTATATGTCATGTAAAATACTTAATAAAATAGGACTATACGAGCTACGAAGCAAAACTAATAACATATCAAATAATCCATTTGCCAAATATGGGGGGAAAAAAAAAAAGACATCCTTTATCATCTTCAGCACAAACTCTAATCTACAGCAGGTTTGCTGAAGTGGATGGTACTATTCTAAAATTTTTAGTAGGAGGCACATGTCTATTGAACCCAGCTCTGTTCAGAGCAATCTGCTGGAAGAAATGTTCCCCAGGTGAAGAAAATCTAACTTTTGGGTTCAAAATGGTCAACAGGTTTCCTGCCTCCGGGACGGGGACAGTCTCTCCAGGACCATTAGGAAGTTTTAATGAATAATCATAGACAATCCTTGTACTTTGTGCTTCACAGGCTTGATCATCTTGACTTGGGTCCTACAACATCTGCGAGTTAGTACAGGTTTTAGTCCTTTTTCTAGGAGCTTCTGCCAATCCTGAGCAAACGATCACTCACTGGCTTAGCAGCAGCATGGTACCTCCATGCCAGGTAACTTCTTAAATGACTGCAAGTATCAAGTATTGCTCAAATATATTTTGTGAAGTATGTTTTTAGACTTCTGCTCTATTTTGGGGTAAAGGTTGCTCCAACTCCAATGTTCTGTTGTTCACCCTCGATGGCAGAAGATTAAACCTCTTTCAAATTATCTCTTCCTAGAGAATATGATTTTTTTAATGTTTGTTAGTAATAGATGTATTTGTTTGTTTTGTTAGCTTGCTCAGTGTAAGTGAAGTCATTCTTGACTATTCAGTACCAGATCTTCTTGTTCTGTACAAAGGAGTGCCCATCTAGCTACAGGCACCCAACAGAGCAAAAGACCTCCACTTACCACATAAGAAACAATTTACAAGATTAGAACCAAAATAAGCAGCCTTCCAGCACTTCTGGAATATCTTTTTCTGATCTACATGCTTTTTGCTCTATGATTTGCCCTAACAATCTAGGTCTTCACCAACCTCATGTCAGAGGAGTTCATGCACATTTCAGTATAGAAAGAAAGTAAACAAGAGAAAACTTTTTCACTGTGAGGGCAATCAAACACTGGAACAGCTTGCCCAGAGAAGTTGCGGAGTCTTCATCTGTGGAGATGTTCAACGCCCAATCAAGCACAGTCCTGGGCGATTTGTTCTAGGTGACCCTGCTTGAGTAGGGGGGATGGACTAGAAGATCTCATGAGGTCCCTTCCAACCATAACAATTCTGTGATTCTGTGAAATACTGCTTGAAGGATCACAGTCTTCAGCAACCTGAAATCAGTACTGGGTTGCAAGGTGCCCAGGATTCTCACAGGTCAGACATTTAGATGATGAGCGTTTGTTTAAACATTTATATAATGTGGACTTAGGATCCAATGTTTGCAACTTCATTTTAAAAAACCTTGCCAGGAGCAATAAACTTTTTTCCCCACCTTTTCAGCCTGGAATGATTTCTACATGTATTGTTTCTTTAGATGAGAAAGTAAGCATGGTTCCCACACTGAATCAACAACCTCCTTTGTGCAGCCATTCCCCTAGGGTGAAGTTTTCCCCTTGGTGATCTCTTTTAAGGCAAATTAGTCTTCTCTATACCAGCATAAAGCACAAAAATCTTTCAGAAAGCAGGGGGAGTTCCCAGTCCTGCCAGTGCTTTACTTCACTCCATTAAGGTCCTTTGCAGAAGTTAAAGGCTTACATAGGTGATCCTAGTTAGAGACTGTTGTACCGTGTCCCAGACTGCCACTAGGAATACACAAGTGGAGGAAAATATGAAACAAGTCTCTGTCAAAGTATGGATTGTGGCTTTAGGAGGCCAAAACCTCTGCTAGTGAAGGATCTTTTCCTTATGAATGTAATGTTTGTATACGTCAACTGGATTTGGGGAGAAAGACTGGGGAGGTAAGGAAGAACTTCTTCCACGTCAGCCTTATTTCATTCAGTTTTTCTCTCTTCTGTTAGGTTCTTTAGGCGCTGTCTGATACACCTGCAGATTTCTCTTTACTGGTAACTGCAACTAGGAACATCAGCCTACATGCAATGTCAGTCTTTACTTAAGAAAATGCTTTCAGCAGAGACACACGTTTCCATACAGCTTGATTTCCAGCTTTGCCTGTTGTTTACCCCCCTGCTTCCTAGGCATGCATATGAGTGTCTGTATTTCAGTGCTGCAGTGAGAATGATTTATTCACATTAGTGTGCTGACTAAATCCTAGACAAAACAGAACAACTTGTAGAGCTGACAAATACAAGCAAGAATGCAAAGTGAAACTTCTGCTTCCTTTCTGTAGGGTTCGGATAAGTAAATAAGGGGCTGGTTCATAAGGTAACCAGTCAAAAGCATGATCCCTGTGTCTGTGAAGTTCCACATATTTTTTGCATCCTACTAGGGTAGAAACAATAGTAGATGAGCTGAGGGGACATATACAGGTCTAACACTAATGGTTAATTGCCAGCCCTGCAGCGGTGTGCTTAACTTGGATATCTCTGAAGCACTGCTGCTCTTTGGAGACTGAAGCAATTCATATCTTGCGGCAGCAGGGCCCTGGACCAAAGCATGACCTGGTTACTAATACAGCCAGATAATTATTCCCTGATGGTTAATGTGTATTCATTATAATGTGTATCTAATGCAAATTATTCATTTTGATTGTGTTCTCTCTTCCCTACGCACACTTAACTCCCATTGACAGGGAGATCAGAACAGACCCCCTCTGCTTTCACTTATTAGCAAGTGCAAGGATTGTTCTGGTCGGAGAAGGTTTTGGGTGCTCTGCGGTGATGTGTCTGACTCATCCCCTATTGTAGCAAGTAAAGAGGGTTATTTTCGCAGTGTTAATATGAAAAAGCATGTAGAAAATGTAATGCTTCAAGGAGGTGCCTTCTGTGGAAAGTCACTGCTAATTAGGTGGTATGTGGGTGTCATCTGGGTCTCTGTAAACTATTGGGCATGCCAATATTTGAATCCTCTGAAGATTTTAGCCTAATTAGGGGGAAATAATTAGCATTTCACCTTTCATGGAGAAATAGTGATTAACTATGAACTAACTCCTTTTAATGATTTTCAGGTTTTCTGGAATTGTTAAGTTCCTTGCTGTTTTCAAAGCTGTGTGCTTAATGACAACCAGAGGACACAGGGGAGTCTTATTGACTATCACAAAGGGTCTCCATCTCTCTGATCCAGGCAATTACTGTCATCACGTCTTTATGCTGAAGCACTGTCTTTATCCACCTGAGTTCTGGACTGTATTGTGCTAAGTTCTGCCTCTCGATACAGAAAGACACAGCCTCCTGTCTGACCTAAACAAAAACTGGGGAAAAAAAAAATCAGAAGAGTTAACTACTTAGTAAAAAGTCACTTCACATAATAAATCAGACTCAGGACTACAGGACTGAAGTTCTCCGGCTGATGCATTTCTTCTCCGGGCCAGAAATGTCAAGAGTATGTTATCCTCTGCGTAGTGGGTTTTGGAGAGGTGAATGCCAGGATGTGACACCACATCTTCCCAATGGGAATATCTAGTCCACACGGAGGTGGTGAGTACAGCAGGAGACAGGTGCATAAGTAAACTCTAAACCAGGTAACTTCCAGGTAACTTAAGTACTAATTACAGCATAGTCATACCATAATCCCCCCATGAGTCTGAAGACACCTTGTGCTAAGCTCATCAAAGTTAGTTGATTAAAGGCTGTTTCAGGCATGTGCACAACAGCTGCAGTCACACTTCTGATTGACATGAAGTCTTACCCATGTTATGAAACATTTCTGCTCTTGCTGTTGATCAGTTGCATGCAATATGAACCAGCCTCAGCAGAGATATTCTCCAAGTCTGCTACTCCCTTGCAGCAGTATCTGTGCTCGTGTCACGGCCCTTGCTGTCATGTGATTGGCAGTGGAATTCATGTCTGGACTCAAAAGTCCCTAAACTTGTCAGGTTTCCTCTTCCTGCAGAAAAAGTACACAGTCATATTTTGCCAGTGGAGCAAAATCTTCTTTTTTCTCCTCCACCCAAATGGACAGAAGTGTAACCTCAAAGCACACCCATCAAGCTGTGCAAGAAGGTCCATCCAAGATCCAGACAAGAGGACGGTTTTAGGACTCTGCTCGTTCTGATAGAACCTAGAGTATCAACTCCATTGGAACCACAGGACCAAATCTCCCCACATCTTAAATGGGATTCCTATAACATAACTGAGAGTATCTTAACACATCCCTGGGAAAAGACTTCCTCCTAGAGCTCCAAAGCATTTCTGGGAAGCATGTGTTGTGGACCCCTGCAACTGCCCCCTTGCATCCTGAGGGGATAGAGTTTTGTGTTCTGATTCCAAGTGCAAAGCCTACAGACCCCAAAGAGGTATACTTCTCCTGAACTAGGGTGTGAACTGTTAGTTTAGATCATTCTAGAAGAAAATAACACTGACCTGTCCATGCTGTATGATGGCTTTATTCTTTTCAGGTAGAAATAGAGCAAGTACATAAATTTCAAGTGTCATTTTCATTGGAAACACATACAACCTGGTTCCCAAAAGCCTTTGATGGAATGATGCAGAGCAGGACAGAGCACAACCTCAGTATTTTTATTTCTTTGACGTCTTTACCAGTTTTCTGTCTGACTGTAGGGTGCCCTCTCATAAGTGCTCAGAGACGATTTGCCGTGTGGCATATTGGCTGGTACCAGCTGGCAGAACCAGGCATGCCCTGAATCACAGTGGGGGACCTGCAGCCGTCTCCTATCCAACTCTGTCTGTAGGTAGTGTGGACCATATGTTGTCCCTGGCAGGTTGCAACCAGCAACACTAAGTGTAGGAGCTGGCAGTGCTCTGCCCATTCTCCCTGAAACGCCACAGATACCAGAGGAGTTGCCAGCCATTGACAGGCAGGAGGTTCGGCCGAGAGCCATCTGTCCAGGCTTACTTTCTGCCACTGCCACTGCTGATGTCCAGCAAGCTCCAGTAAGCCTGCAGAATGAACTGCATTTGGCCCCACATAAAAAATTGATGCTGAGAGGAAGACATGATAGGGAGCCAGCAACTTTCACCTTTAAAAGAGAATTATGCCTGTGAGAGGAAATTAGGAGAAGAGGAAGAACAGCACGACCACCTACCTTGCTGGAACAGAGCGTTGTGTCACCATATGTGCATGCTTTAGGGCCTCAGGGATGCTGTGCTTGGAAGAGAGGCGAATCTTCATGCAACAAATTAATAATAGTGGTGCAAATAAAGACTGTAGTTTAATTACTACAGAGCAAGTTAGAGGAGGGCCATGAAGCTGATCAGAGGGCTGGAACACCTTGCCTACGAAGACAGGCTGAGAGAGTTGGGGTTGTTCAGCCTGGAGAAGAGAAAGCTCCAGGGAGATCTTAGAGCAGCCTTCCAGTACCTACAGGGGGCCTGCAGGAAAGCTGGGGAGGGACTTTGTATTAGGGAATGTGGTGATAGGACAAGGGGTAATTGTTTTAAACTAAAAAATGGTAGATTTAGAATAGATATAAGGAAGAAATTCTTCACTATGAGGGTGGTGAGGCACTGGTACTGGTTGCCCAGAGAAGCTGTAGATACCCTATAGAATCATAGAATGGCTTGAGTTGGAAGGGACCTTAAAGATCACCTAGTTCCAACCCAGAACAGGTTACCCAGAGAAGTTGTGGATGCCTCATCCCTGGAAATGTTCAAGGATGGGACTTTGGGCAACCTGATCTAGTGGGAAATGCCCCTGACCATGGCAGGGGGGTGGAACTAGATGGTCTTTAAGGTCCTTTCCAACTCAAATCATTCTATGATTCTATGGTACTCACATTAAAAGCTCGGCAGAGAAGGCAAGTAGTGAAGGTGATGTGACGGATTCTACTAGCCTACTTAGTTTAGACATGGTATTGCTTAAAACATGCACATCATTGGACTTCACAGCTACATGAATATACATCTATGTGTATGCCACAGGCTGGGACAATGCTGTGGGAAGTTTGTAGGTAACGTTTCAGGGCAACAGGCAGTTCCCATATGCTAGATCCCCCTTGAAGATAGATGCATGAAGTCAAGGCAGTGTCCCAGCAGCCTGAAACCTTGCCTTCAATATCAGCTTAATGAAAGAATCCTAGAGTTCGACTTGAGAAAAAAAACATTCCATGGGTATGAACATTGTTGAAAAAGAAGTGGAAAAGCTCAATTTACACCTGCTCTGTGGTGGCAGGACAAACCGAATCACCCCCAAATGTCAGAGAAGCAGCTGGTTACTGAGACACCCATGGGAGGTGGCTGCAGCTCCATGGAGCATCCTTCCAGCAACCCTCTTATTTTTCTGTGCTTAAAGTTTTTGTAGGTTCCAGAGGGAACCTCTGAGCCATATGGGGGCAAAAGTGGGATATTAGGACCAAGCTGGCTGCAATTGTTGCCCAGGGACACTAGATGGAGATGCCGTTAGGGAGAGAGAATAGGTGAGGGGCTGCGTCACCAGTCTTACAGGAAAAAACGGAGTAAGTGCCCTCAGCTCACTGTTATTGATGCTGTTGGCTTTAAGTTTTGCTTAAAAGCTTTTTGTTTTCGGATCCCATTACAGCTTTATACAGGCCATTAGTTAATTAAGTTATGCCACCAGAGTCTGTCAATGCTTGCATATGTTATTCACTGCCAGCTCTCTCAGGTTTCCCCTCACCTCCCTCCCCTTCACCCTTTGCCACTGGCAAATTTGGAAAATACGGTAAAAATCCAGGCCCTGAGTGGGTCAAAGAAGTGTTTTTATCCTTGATGAGGTTGAGGCAACACAGGCACAACCTGTGCCAAGTGCATCAAATCAGTATTTCTACACAACTGTGACATCCATATCTTTCAGATACCAAGACCATCATCTGAAGACATTAAGTTCTTTTTCCCCCCTCAATAATGCCTCTGCCTCTCCCATGACCCACTGCCCAGGAGCAGGAGTTTTCCTGTAAAATACACACTAGCCAAGCCATCTGTGCCTTGTAGAGGAAGGCATAGTATGCCCTCCAAGACACACACAGGAGGAAGCCAATCGGCAAAGCCAAAAAGTGGCTGCCCCCACCTCTGTTTGCCCCAACTCCTGTGCCAACACCAACAGTTTCTGCTGGAAAACAACCTCCTTTGGTGCTTGTTACCATAATCTCTTGCTTGAGCTCTGGCATGTCTCATGGAGTCTGAGCTAGCAGACCTCACAATAACTCCAAAAATGGAAGCAGTGGGCCCACGCTGACAGTCTCTGCACCTAATGAACAGAGAATTTCGGCATACTGCCATACTAATACGGCTCCCAAGACCTTGCACATACCTGTGTTGACACAGTACTGTGTCACTGCACCAGCTTGGCTCTACATTTGATTTCTGTACATCACACTGCCCAGCCCAGTATCAGTTTTATGGCCCTAACCTGCTTATTGCTGATGCCCATATTATCTTCCCAATTCTTCCAGTGACAGCCTGTTAATTATGATTGAAGTGTGAAAGACAACCATCCATATGAGTGGGTATCTATATGGAAGACATGCAGGTGGTACTGGAGGCTTCTTAGAACTCTCTGGATCCTCAAAAGAAGGGATTCAAAGTGTTGTGCTGCACTTGCTGTGTGGGAAAGTGTGACATGTTGGAGGTTCAACGCTCAGACAAAGAACTTATGATTGATTATCACCGTGAGCTGCACCCTCCACCAACATCTGTTAGTTTTCTAGGAAGTCAGCTGCAGAGCATTATGAAGATTAAACCAGTCTTAGAACAAGACCAAAGTATCAGTTATTACTACAGAGAATAGTGGAGTCAATGCAAATGGTGAAGCATGTGCTAACCGCTTGGTCACATGGCATAGGCAACATTTGACTTATAGGATCAAGGGCTTGAGAATGACCGCAGCATGCTTCCAGGTCTTAAATAAGCCTATTCTGCCAAGAGCTCCACTGATGATGCACACATTCAAGTAATGCTGAAGCATGGAATCTTATGCAAAACAAACAGTAAATTCACCCAGGCCCTGCGTAAGCTCAGTGAGCAGACCTGGTACAATCTCTGCTGCTTTTGGAAGATGAGCTTTTTGATGAAAAAGATTAGGATTCTGAAAATTAAATAAATAAATCCCATTGATTGAGAGCAAAGTACAGAGAGCAGCCGTACAGATACTCATCTTGTTCTCAGTAGCTGGAGATTTTACAAGCTTGGAACACAACTGATGAAACTGGCAAACCTGAATCTGTAGTATTTTTCTCTTAGCAGGGAGCTGTTTTATTCTTCATTAGAAGGGGAATGATGCAGTCATCACTAGATGATCTGGGCTGCATTTTAGCCTGTGCAGAAACTGAACCCAAAGGCTACTCAAGCAAAGGGAAGAAGCAAACTGCTTCTGACAAGTGACAACATGTTGTACTCAGACTGTTTCTTATCAGAACATGTAAGGATTTAGGAATTTGCTTCTTACATTTTCTAAGAGCGTATTTTTAGCCTCACTGACTAAATTAACTACCTTTTCTCCTTTCTCAATGTCTTTATTGCATGCCACTGACAGAATAGTAAGAAAGCAGAATAATCCAGCACTTTTTCCTTATGGGACATAATTCAGGGTCTTTGTTGTAAAACATGATCTGAGGTGAGCAGGCTTTATCAGATAACTGACCTTATGAACTCGTGAAATTAGTAAATCATGGCTATAGTGCTACTCCTCTTAAGGCTGAAAAAAAAATAGTGTGTGTGGGAGTGCTTGAGGAGGAGGAGAAAGTGGGGAATGTTGAGAAGCTAAGATGTAATTTGTTTGTTTTTCTCACAGCCAAGAAGTTTCTTATTGTCAGAACTCAGGACTACATCAAGCAAACTGAATTATAGACATATAAATGGAAAGGGTGTGAACTTACCTGAAAACCTAGAGAAGGGAGTGAGAAGACAGTGGAAAATGTCAACAGGGACTCTAAATCCCACTGCTGTAAAACTTAGTGGGTGCTAGAGTTTGTATTGTCTGAGTGCTAGGTTCAAACCCTTCCTACAGCTTTAAAACAGCTTACCAGGCCAAATTCGTTGTTGCCTCTTCTTATTGCCATGCTTCACAGGGTCAGCTTGCTAGTGCAGAGTGCCTCAAACTCTACTTAGATCCCATGCTGACTTTGCTGTGACACAGAAATCTGGTTTCTACCACCATATGAAGACATAGCAAAGCAATCTCATGATGCGCCTGAAATGAGGGGAAGGAAGTAGGTGCAAATATCCCACCACTGGTTCAGGAAAGTGGGTTCAGGATAGTAGTCTCCATCAAATCACAAGTAAGAACTAGCAAAACACAGTATCTTTAATCCAACTCTAAATTAATTTGCAGAAAATACTGGATCAAACTGAAAACTGAACATGACAGTGGAATGTGGGGTGTGTGCTTATCACAGAATCACAGAATCACAAGGTTGGAAAGGATCTTCAAGATCATCTAGTCCAACCGTCATCCTATCACCAATACTACCCACTAAGCTACTAAACCATATCTTGTAGCACCTTGTCCAGGCGCCTCTTAAAAACCGCAAGGGACAGTGACTCCACCACCTCCCTGGTCAGGCCGTTCCTGTGCCTGACCACTCTCTGAGAGAAAAAGTTTTTCCTGATATCTAATCTAAATTTCCCCAGGCACAACTTGTGGCCATTACCTCGAGTCCTATCATTAGTTATCTGGAAGAAGAGGCCGACCCCCTCCTCATCACAACCTCCCTTCAGGAAGTTGTAGAGTGCAATGAGGTCTCCCCGGAGCCTCCTCTTCTTGTCTCACAACATGTCTTAGCCCTTGATCAAAGAGCAGCTTCCAAACTGTCAAATCATTAGGGCTTCATCAGGTGACACCTGGCTTGTGGGCCAGACCTACGAGCAGATGTCACCTGAACTTCCACTGAGCTGATGAAATTTAGCATCTAAATGTTCCTGTGCATGCTGGCCCAAGTGCCTACTGATTTCTCAGCGTTGAGTGTGTTCAGGATCCCGTAGGACCATGAAATTCCTCAAGAGCTGACCATGAAGCTGAGAGCAGCCATTGCTGCAGTTATAAATAGTTAACTGTAACTAGTACTACCCTATGCTTAAAGACTTAGGGAAAAGTAAAACTGTGTGTCAGTGACTCTTAACTGAAGATCTAGTAGTTGCAGTGCTTTAGATAAATTTCTCTTGTATGAAACTACTGAGCCTTACCATGCTCTTTCTGGTTAAGAGTCAAAATGCGGAAGACCATGTAGTCTATCTCCCTGCCCTAAGACAGTGTAAGCTCTGCCTAAAATAACACCAGACTCAACTGATAGAGGGAAAAAGCTGAAAAACACAGACTAAAACCCCAAAACCCAGGAGCTTAAAATTAGGCACTGCAACCAATGCTTTATCCTAGAGCTGCCACCGAGTTCAGTGGTATGTAACGTCTAGCTATAGGCAGCCGCACTTCCACTTATGATCCTAAGTGCTGTCTGTGTGGACATGCAGTGTCTGGCCAAATTAGCCCCTCACATGAATTCCATTCTCAGTTCCTCAACGGTGAGGAGTTGGAGCTCTAAGTGTAGGTTTTTCACCCTTGAGGGCAGGGGTTACCAGCTGAAATGGCAATGGGAACAGGTTAGGCACCAGGAAGGAGTGCTTCATCAAGACACTTGCCTGGCAGCACTTCAGTGAAAACAAGTCCAGAAAGGTGCAAATGGGTAAATTAAGCTCCAAAGACTGATCTTGCAGCAAGAGAGAGTAGAAGCAGAAGTGCCCAAGTCCCAGCACCACGAACAGATAGCAGCTTGCTCCTGACAGTTTAGGAGCTATTCTGGACCAGTGAGTATTTCCTCTCCCTGTCAGTTTGGCGCTGTTCACACCAATATGAGTGCAATCAGCTTTGTGGCACCAGCATAGCAATGATGCTGGAGACATGATGAGACCCATCCACAATGACCACAGCAGGATGAATGATGCTTTGGTCAAACCCATTTCTGGGGCATTGTTGACTGCAGTCTCTATATGGGAAGGGCACAGACCCCGTGAATCAGTCTGGGATCATTTCTTCTGCCCCTCCACACATAGGAGAAGAGTATTTCTGATCTCACAAGTTGCTCACAAACGTACCACAAGTGTACTGCTCACCAGCTCCCAATGTGTCCCCCTTCCTCCCTGAGGGGAACCACATCTCTCCCTCAACACTTCCCTGTCTTCACCCTGATGCCACCCTTCAGCTATGCCAGTACAACAAAGGAGGGGATGAGGGAGCTGGGCTGTGCCAAAACATCTCCTCCCCTTTCCATTTTGTTTTCGCATGGCTTTTAGCACCCTTTCAATGAGCAATCCCAGAAACAGGTGTAGGAGCAGGGCTGGTGGCTCAAAGGTGCAGGCCTACGACGGGCAGAAGGAGGACATAGTTGGGAGGCTCTGCTGCATGGGTACAGCCATGCCCTCGTGATGTCCCTAGTGCCTGGTCCCAGAGCCAGACTGCCAGTCTGATCTGGGACTTTGGCTAGTTATTACCTTGAAGTGATGGGCTATGACAGATATCAAGCGCACAGCACCATGATGCTCAGCATGCAAAACCTCCCTCCATGAGCTAGGTTTTCTCAGGCCACTGTGCAAAGCCCGACTGATCTCATAGTGCTCTGACGTCTCCCCAGCCAATCTGACCCCAAATGCTCGCTAAGCACAGCACAAAGTGCCCTATTTTGCATTGCCTGTAACATCCCAAAACAGTGTCTGACTTCTCAATTAGTCCGAGAAAGGACTGTAAACTTGAAATCCAAACTGATGGACTGTGAAATCCATATCACGTTGTCACCCACAGCACACTCTCCCTGCTCTGCTCAGAGCTATAAATAGACTTTCATTATTAGCAAGCAGACAAAGGCAGCTTGGAAGATGTTCCACACTGACACTACTCCTGGCTTCCTGATTTCTTGTTTTCACCTTGATAGAGGAGTGAAGATGGGGACAAGTAGGGAGGGGCTGCTCAGCAACAGCAGAGCTGAAATCAATTCTTCCCCTAACCAGGATTATTTCTGTGAGCACTTTTTTTTTTTCCCATTCTCTCCCCTGGAGCCAAGAGGCTCAGAATACATTACCCAGTGCAACAGAATACATTACACCCACCTCCTGCGTTAGGTCATCTGTTTAAGCTCCCGGAGACTACTAACTCCCAACAATGCAGTCATTAAACCCCTACTGTTTTCTTTCTCCCTGCTTTATTTCTGTTATCAACAAAGGAAGATGATCTTTGCTTTAACCATTTAAATGTCTTGAGGGAGCTACTGACTTGAAAAATATGGAAGGACCTGAATCTTTGGGAAGGACGCAAATCCCAACCTGTCAGTCTCCTTTCCAAACTCCAGTCTTTGCAAAGATTGAGCTTCTGTGTGCCTTTCTGGAAAACCCAAATCCATGACAGAAGTGGCTAATGTCCCCCCCAAGAGCAAAGGGAACTTCCACAGTGAGAAGAGACCCAGATGCTGTGCCTGAGGCATAAACCAGGAAAGTCCTGAAGATTTGTGTCCTTTAGGCACAAGACACATAGAAACAATCCCTCTGTGCACCTTTTTTTTCAACAGTCTTTTCCTGTTCATTCAGACTTCAGGTCTAAATACCAGCACTGCTCTACCCATGTACTGGTCCCCTGTGACATGCAGCATCTATTTTTCTGCCTGTGGCTTTTACATCAAGGTCAATTAAACAAGTCATTGGCTGACCAGTATTTGTACAGCAGAAGTTTATTTCTCAACTAACAGAAGTGAAACGGCTGGCCATAAAACCCAGGAGGGTTTAGATTTGGATCAAATAGCGGACTATGGAGTTCTGAAATAACTAGTAGTGTTCGTTTGCTCTGCAAGCTGCCCTTTTGTATCTCAGCTTTCTTTGAAAATGAAGCAAACCCCCAAATGCCCATAATTCATTCATGCTGTCTGTGAAGAAAAGCTTACCCACAGAGCTGTGTCTGAAGGTGTTGTCCCATTAATGTGTCTTTTCCACGGCAGATAAGGTCACATTTTTCCAGCCCCCTTTCGAGCTCCATTGGCCATTTCTTCCTCACAACACTTTTCAACTCCACAGCTTCTGCTCAACTACTAAAATAGTTGGTGAGGCTTTTGCTGGAAATTACATCTATGGGCAAGGGAAAGAGTGGAGTATGTTGAACCCAACTCACTGTAACCTACATCTGTAAAACGATTCAGGTTTTCAAAGCTTTGGTTTCAGTGATTCAATCTAACGCATCACCCATAAATGGTAGAATAGGTAAAGCAAGGAGACAGTACATTGCAGCTTAGGAGCACAGAGTATTTTGGGCACTGAAAGTGCTGGAAAGAAAATGTTAGGTGTTATTACAACCACAGTCCTGCACAGGCTTGGGAGAGCAGCTTTGAGAGAGGTAACCTGTCTGGCCATTTTCATGAAGTGCTGCTGGAGTTGTTAGTGATCACATAGTCAAGTTAACTCGTTGACTCTTCCTGCCAGAAATGAGATAGAGAGTCACATATCCATGTGTGACATCTGCAGGATGCCTCACTGAGTAGTGCAGGAAAATGCAGCCAAGAAGCAATACAGTTAGTCAAATTTTTCCCCACAAAAGCTAAGTTCAAGGACCATAACAAAACCCAGCAGTACATGACCTAAACCTGCATTTTATTTTTGCAGATTTCATGGTTGGAATGGGGGCTGTAGATGGAGTTTTTACTATGTTACTATCCACTTTCCCACAGATGCTGAAAAAGAATTTTCTAAGTTCTGAAGGTGTACAAAGCTACTATCACCTATGATAATTTTCGTTTACCTAACCCTTTTTAGAAAACCTCAAGACTAATTAAAGTTCATGTGATACAAAGACATTTTGGAACTCTACAGTGCACATTCACTGACTAATGCAATTAATATTAGGACAATAAGGAATATTAGCAGAATAACAAATGCTCATGAGTCTTAATAACAGCTGAAAAAAAAGGGCAGATACTGGATGTTTTAAATCTATTAAGCGCTTCTGCTTTGTGTATTGACTCAGGTAATGAGTTCTACGGAAGGAACGCTACACTTGAAAGCCTTTAACACTAAAAGCTTAATTTACTGTACAATGAATAATACAGGGAGCCCATTCATGGGTCGATCAGAATGGGATGAGAGAGCACCAAAGGAGCAGACAGTTCATGTTAATAGGAAGCTTCAGGCTTATTTAAAAATCTATACTGTAGTTAAAATTAGAACGCAAATTGGAACTTGGCATTCTGTTGCTCAGGAAATTGGTAATGGGATACTAAAACCTTACACTCTGTCTGGTCCTAGTTAGAAGAGGACAAAGGCGATGACAGTCACTGTGTCATATACCACAGGGAGCTATTAAAGAAAGTGGTAACATAAAGAAATCAACATTTTTCTAGCCATTCACACAGCGTGGTGTCTGCTGTATTCCTTTATTATTCCAAGTGTAGAGAAATATGGGTCAAAGTGTAGAAGTGGACATTGTTATTGCTATCTTCTTCATGGCTGTTCCCAAGAATAGACAATCATTTTAATTTTTGGTCTTTTTCTTTAAGTGTGAATTCATTTATACCCTCTGTGACCAGTGGTATCATCTGGATGAGATACACTGTTGAGTCTTCTGGATTAAACAGCCTTTGCCTGGACACGATGATGCAGGTGTTGCCTCTCCATCCAGTGGTTCTACTGCTGAGAGAAAAATGTCTAAGCGAGTTTTGTATCTTTCCCAGAAAAAACTAAACCCGCCTCAAAGTCCATGGTTACAATTAGCAGTCTTTTAGCATGACTGATCCTGGCAGCAAAGGCAAGAGAGGGAGAAAAACACTATTTTTTTGAGGGATGGTGCCTCTATGTCAGGGGAGAGCCACCTGGAGGGACAAATGCATCACTTCACTGTTACTCTTTTCATGGTTTTCTAACCAGTCTCTGTGGCCCCAGTTCAATGCTACCCATTTCACTATAGACAAGTATGTCACTATCTGAACCACAAGCTGGGAAGCAGAGATCAGGAAAAACAGCATGGAAAATCCAAGTTTGAAACAAAAGTAGGGGGACAGCCATCCATGTCCCACACAGAGGAACAGAGCTTCCAAGTGACTTCTCCCTCTAAGACCTTCAATGACCTGACAATGAGGAGAATAAGCCCACAGTTCAGAAGAAGCAGACCATCATGTGGAGTTACATCCTCAAGGAAAAGGTGCCTGGAGATTATAGAAACACCCCTGGAGCTCATCTGAGAAATAAAACACTTTAAAAAAATTACCAATGATTCTTAGGATAATGGTTTCCAGAGTCAAAGGAACAATGGAGAGTGGTTAAATAATTTCTTGTTATTTTAAAACATGCAAAAGGTATTAAAAAACATTTTAAAATGCATGTTCTGAGCAATGCCTTATGCAAACGTAATGATTAAGATAAAAAAAATTACAGGCTTAACTAGAGGAATAGTCAGAATTTTTTATTCCTTTTTTTTTTTTTTTCTATTAAAGCCTGACATCTCTGGCTGACAGTTTAATTATTAGGGTAATGTAATGGATAAAGGGACTTGCTCTGCAGTGCCTCCCACTTACTAAACACTTGCCTGGAACTGCAGCTGCAAAAAATGCCACAGTTCCTCAAAGCAAAGATAATAATTTCCGTGTTGTCAGTGCCCTTAACACTTATTATATGAACTCTTAAAGGAAAACCACCTGTTTCATAACTACAGGGAGTTTACTAAAGTCAGAGCTAGAGGAGGCCCCAGATCACTGAACGACTGTAAATTACCAGTCTATGCTCTTCAGCAGCCACACATAAAAACAAACCCTTCAACTTCAGAGAGATTATTTGAGGGCATCAAAAAAGCACTTTAAAAATTTCCAATGTAAGTTTATAGTGCCTACAAAAAGGCTTTGATCTCAATCAATTTTTTAGACCATTTGATTTAAAATGAATGAATAAAAATAAATCAATAGATGTGAGAGTCCAGAATAACCATATAATCAATAGAGACAACACCTGAGCAGAGGCACACAATCTTGAGTAATGAGACAACAAAGTTTGCAGCAGATATGATATTGCATGCTGTCATAAAAAAAAAATCGCAAAATGTTGCAGAAACATCTTCTGATGCTGGGATTGAAAGTGGAAAATGAAATTCTGTGCCAATAAGTACAAAGGATTGTATGAGGGGCAAGAAAAAAGAATCAAAACAAAACAAATGAAAAAAAAAAAAGCCTTATCTGTACCTACATAGTAGTGGATTGTAAAATTCTGAGTATGCCTCCAAAAAGAGGTGTTGATTTTATTCACACATCTCCATGAAAATGTATGCACAATGTCAGCAGAAGGTCAGTAGTCAAATGACATGTTAAGGATTATTAGTAAAAGGATAAAGTACAAACTAGAACATTTCATTCCAGTCCAGTGTGCATTATTGGTGTTCCCAAAGCAGCGTGTTCATTTCTGGTTATCCCATCTCAGAAAGGTGCAGAAGAACTTGAAAGGCTACTGTGAAGGACAATAAAAGGGATCAAAGGTAAAGAAAAGCTCCGAGCAAGCAGAGAGCCTTTAGATGAAAAGAAAGAGATGTGGAGAGGTTATAACAGAATATTACACAGAATGGAGTCACAACACAAGAACTGGTGAGTATCAGATGAAATTATCAGCCAGAAGATTTACACAAAGAAATGCTTGTTCACGCAATGCATAATTAAATCATGGAATTCATTGTAATAAGATGCTGTGGAAGTTATAAATACTTTCAAAAAGCAATTAGATGCTTTGTAGAAGAAAAGACTATCAGGGCCTGTTAGACTCAAAGCAGAGATACAACAGCAGCTCAGGAAAACCCCAAGCTAGAGGCTACCGAAAGGTAGGAGGGTATGCCACAGAAGTGGAGCAATATTGTTATATGTGTGCTTGATTTTGATATTCTTTCCTCAGACATCTGCTATGACTATAGACAGATACAGGTTATTGAACTAGAAGCACCGTCATCTGATCCAGTATGATTCTTTGATGTCTTAACTCTAACCCTGGAGCCTGAACTATATCTGCAGACGAGGTGCTACCTCTACAAACACCTCTTTCAGACCTCCAACTATGACTGGGTCAACCATGGCTGAGAGCTGCGTGTGTCCAGACAGAGAAGCAAGCTGGAGACTGTTCTTGCGTACTAGCAGTGTGGGCACCCAGCTTGGTGTTGGTCTTTCCATTCAGATCTTTCCCAACTTTTTAAACTATGGCAATCAGTAGATTAAAAAAAAGAAAAAAATCAACAAATCATGGAGGAATTGCGAAGGAACCAGGATATCAAAGTGGGATAAGTAGGAGAACTGGAATATCTGTACAAGGGAGGCAGCTTGTTCTGGAAGGACAGAAAGGAAAGAGTTTGTTTTGCTGTACATCAAGAACATGTGCATTTCCCATGAAGATCTGAAGTGATGTATGCTTGCTGCTGTCTGTACATGAGTATAAGCAGGAGTAAGGGGAGGAGATGGGTCTTCTGTAGGCTGTGGACATCTGAAGGACAGGATGTAGTGACAATAAGGAATATTAAGCGTCAAAATATTTGTTGAGAAAGCATGATGGGATTCAAACCATCTGTAAAATCCTTGAAATGGATCAGGGACAGGTATAACAGTGAAGGAAACTATAAGGAGAGAAAGTGTTCTGGATTTGGTTCTATCTAATGGAGAAGAACTGGCAGAGAATCTAAAAAGGGAAGTTGACTTATGTGGAAGGACTGTGAATCACTATTCTAGGAAAAAGGAAGGAGTCAGAGAAAAAAAGTAAGGATAATGGACTTCCAAAAAAAAAAAAAGTAGACTTCAACAAACCCAGGGAACTCATTTGTAGAGTCTCTTTGGAAGATAATTTAGGGGATAAAGGAGTGCAGAAGAGCTGGCAGTTGCAGCAAGAGAGTGTATTAAAGGCACAATAGCAGCCTATCTTGATACAAGGAAAGGAAAGAAAGCACAGTGAGAAGCCATTATGGCTGCATCAGGAGCTCTTTAAGGGCCCAAAAATAAACTTAAAAAAAAAAAATGTACAAAAGGCAAAAAAGGGTGCATGATTAAGGATGAGCAAGAAAAAAATCAGAAAGGGTTTGGGACAAAATGGGTTACAGCTTGAAAGGAGCATAAAGAGTGATAGGAAAAGGTTTTGTAAAAGCATTAGAAGTAGCAAAAAAAACCATAGGAAAGTACCAGTCTGTTACTTAACAGAGAAGGAGAACAAATAGCACATGATGCAGAGAAGACTGAAGAATTCAATACTGTCTTTGCTGCAGACTGTGCTAAAAAATTAATTATGTACAGCTACTTAAGGCAATTAATTTTAACAAGAGGACAAGAGGACAAGCTCAAACCGAGAATGAATAGGTTAAAGGAGGTGTAGATAAGATAGATGAATTCAACTTCATTCAACTTGGTAAGGAATAATGAAATTCACCACAGGATTGTGAAGGAGTTCGCCAAAGTAATCTCTGAACCATTTGCAATTACACCTGAGGACCTGTGGAAGACAGGAGAGATCCCACAAGACTGAAGCAGAGAAAGGAGAGTACTTGGTGAGAGGGGAAAGAGGACCCAAAAACATGAGGCCAGTCAGCCTCACCTTTATACCTAGACTGATTCTGAAAGGAACTAATGAACAATCTATAGCTGCCATGGTGAAAATCACGTGCTAGGAAAGAGCCAACAGAGATTTGTGAAGAATATATCATGTCAGACTGATCAAGTTTCCTCCTTGTCAAAGTGGCACAAGTGTTGGATGAAGAGGCAGTGGTGGATGCAATTTAAGCTGACTTCAGTGAGGCTTTTCTGTAGTCTCAAATAATGTCTTACAAGCAGCCAAGAGGAAGATGGTGTAGGGGAAATTTCTAAAATACGGATTCATCATTACAAACATATATATTCACACTCAAGATGCTCTTTTCTGTGGCCCAACAGGACTGAACATTCAAATTATGTTTAGTTTGTCACTAATGAGCCAAGTTATCTTAGCTACCTCGGGGAAAGACAGTCAGCAGGATAAGAAGTTGCCGCTTCACAAGAATTTCCCTACACAGCCCTTTTCCCATGGATAAATGTGAGACAGCTGGAGGTGCCTCTATAAAGGAAGGGTAACTTATTTTGCCTTGAATGAGAACCTATAACTTCATTATTATTCCCAATAACAGTTCAGGAGATGAAAAAAAAAAAGTCTGCCCCTCTTTACACAATAAGTGGTCAATGCTCTGGTGAAGTTTATCAGGGGTGTCCATGCATTAAACCCCTTCTCTTTAATGAACCCTGTAGGTACAGATAAATGCAGCATTTCAACAAACTCAGAGAGTATTAGAAGGGGTCCTGTGAGGGTCTTTCATGCATGTGGTTCATTCAATATTTTTATTACCTTGGATGATGGTTGAGAAAAGGCTCATAAGATTTGCTGACGAAGTCAGACTGAGAGGTGTTACAGGCACCCCAGAGGACAGAATCACAAACCAAAACGATCTTGACATATTGAAGAGTTGCTCTGATAAAAACAAAATCAATAAGTGAGTGCTCTTCTTAGGAAGGAGAATTCAGATGCAAAATGGAAAATAACAGGCTGAGCAGTGATAACACAGAAAAGAAGTTGGGGTGACAGCTGACCACTAAATGGGACTGAGCAATATGCTGCTGTTGCAGAAAAAGTACATTTCATTCCTGACTGAATTAACATATGGAAGACACAGGAGGTAACTAGAATTATTCTCCTTTATCTTGGTGGTGAAACCTCAGCTGGAGTATTGTGTCTAGTATTGGACATCCCACTAAGAGGCAGAAAGATTGGAGGGAGTCCAGAGGATAACAGCAAGGATAGCAGATTTAAAAATGACCTGTGGGGAACTGGCTTTGTTTTGTTCAGGAAAGGACAGTATGAGGAGGGATATATCAATGGTCTTCTAGTCTATAAAAGGTCTGTTATGAAAAAGGCATATGGCAAAAGAGAAAGAAAAGAAAAATGTGAGGAATAGGCAGTTTCTGTTAGACTGTTGGAGGCTGCTCATGAAGAAGGGCAACAAAATGCCCTCAGATGATTTGGGGAGCTCCTACTACAGAGCTTTTAAAGACCAGGTTAGACAGATATCTATCACAGATGAGATCAAGGAGGAATAATCTTCCAGTCCCACTACCCTGTCTGGAGAAATGTCGTTCCCCTTCCTCCTCCTCCATGCCTGAAAACTGTATTTCTATAGTCAGAAGAGAGCTATGTAGGGACAAGCAGAGAAGCCACGGAGATCAGGAGACAACATGGAGACAAGAAGGAGCTCTGACGCTTTCTAGGGATGGCCAGAAGCTGGATTCAGAGGAAATGGGAACACCTCTCTGCAGCTCTGAATCAAGTAGCAGATGGACAAGATTTAAACATCCCTGCCACCAGCATCTTGTGCTGGCTCACTCTGGACAGCTGCGTGCTGAGCACAGGGATGATGTGCCCCTCCTCACTCAGCATGCTGCATGTTTTGTGTATCCAAACCTTTCTATTCTTCTGGATCATTTATTGTATATGGCCTTGAGAAACTTGCTGGAGGGAAAGCAGGGAGTAAATTGCAAGGCCAGAATGGATAATTTCTGCACCACACTTGTTCTTTACTCCTTGAATTCAAGTCTTGGCACTTTTTTCCAACCCTAAAGGTTTAGAAGAACAGGAAAGGAAGCAAGGAAGTCTTCAGTCATAAAATCGGCAGAAAAATAGAAGAAACAAATGTTCAGGAGATACTATCTAGAAATGTTATTTTTACCCAGAAAGCAGACAATTGTTTATTTCTGCATGCCTAGTGAACATATTATTGAAGAAGTTTGCGTGTCTTTGTCACCATTACAACTGTTGCTCCTGTCAGATTCCCTCAATTCACTGTCGTCCCCCCAAAATTACCCACTTAAAGAGCAAGTAAAACCCATTTCCTAGCAGGTTTCAGCTTGTCAGCAGAACAGCATTATTGAAATCTTGTGTATGAATGGTTCTTGCTGTACTATAAAGCTGTCCCATTTACTTCCTCACTAGAAAAAAAAGAGACACTACCATAATGTCTATGTTTCCTGAGAAAAGAGAGCCAGCTTCTGACTTCAGATGCCTGCACTCATACCTTATCCCAGGCAACAGGCATTACAAAGGAATATCTCAGGGTAAAATGGCAAACATGCTTTACCAAAGTCAAATTTCCTCAAATGTCTCAGACCTCGAGATCTGTTCGTTCATTCCTTTATAGAAGCAAATTTTAGAAAAAGATGAAAACTATTAAATCATCTAAGGTAGTTCCTCTCCAGAGTAGGACAGTTCTTACATTGTGTTTTATTATCCATGGAAGCAAGAGATAGGGAGTCTGGTTAGAAGGCTGGTCGAGAGGCGTTTTGCATTGCTGTTATTGTTTCATGATTGCTTTTGCAGCTTCATGCTCTCTGTGCCACTGTGGTTTGCCACCACTGTGGTTGCTCAGCCAGGCCCACAAGATTGTCAGAATGATCCCTGTTCCCCCAGGACTTCTGCAGATGAGGCCGGAATGTTCCAGGAGGGGAGAGCAATGGGCCAGTAGATGGGCAATATCTGCCAACATCCAGGGGTGTCACGATCATTAAGGAGCAGCAAGACCCTTCCATCTCAGCCTCCAAATACATATGGCCCAAAATAACATGAAGCACATGCCTACCATGGCTTCTTCCCTGATCTAACCTGATTGTCTGTCATGGTTTTGGCTGGGATAGAGTTAAAATCTCTTCGTAGAGGTTCACACAATGCTGTGTTTTGGATTTTTTGATGAAGATAATGGTGATGTTTTCAGTTGCTGCAGAGCAGTGTTTGTACAGAGCCAAGGACTTTCCAGCTCCTCGTATTGCCCTGCGAGCAAGGAGGCTGGGGGTGCACAAGAAGCTGGGAGGGGACAGGACCAGGACAGCTGACCCAGACTGACCAAAGGGATATTCCATACCATATGATGTCATGCTGAACAATAAAACTGGGGGGGCTGGCCGGGGAAAAGGGGGGGCCGCTGCTGGGGAACAGGCTGGGCATCGGTCAGCGGGTGGTGAGCAATTGCATCGTGCATTGCATTGTGTACACTTGCTTTGTATATTCTTTTACTAGTGTCATTATTATTATTATCATTATTTTTCCTTTCTTTTCTGTCCTATTAAACTGTCTTTATCTCAACCCATGAGTTTTTTTTTTCCTTTTTCGCGATTCTCTCCCCCATCCCACTGGGTTGGGGGGGGAGAGTGAGCGAACAGCTGTGTGGTGTGTAGCTGCCTGCCGGGTTAAACCACAACATTGTCCCATCAGGCATTCCCAAAGGAATGCCCAGGAGCTATCAGAGGGGTCAAGGTTTGGATGTAGGATGGAGGTTGGTGCATTGCCCATCACTCAGGTTTTGCCCTGGGATGACCGGATCTGTCATGGTCAACGTTTATATGGTGATGAAGAGCATCATCTGATCACAAGATTAAGGAAAAAAAAAAAAAAAAAAAAACAGGGGAAAAAAACAAAACCCAAAAACACCCTGAAAAGCTCNGACCGGATTTGTCATGGTCAACGTTTATATGGTGATGAAGAGCATCACCTGATCACAAGATTAAAGGAAAAAAAAAAAAAAAAAACAGCAGGTGAAATAACAGAGACCCACATAGCACCTGTAAGAGCTGCACTTGAGCAGAACAAATACCTTGGCCAAGGTGATGAACGCTTCAGAAAAAAATGCACAGTTCAAAACTGCAGCTGGCAAGAGTCACAGTCAACGTGGAAGAAATAGTTGAATTTCCTAGTCAACAAATCCCTTCTGTAAACACTGGCAATGGCATAGTTTACTCAGAAAGAGCAACCAGACTCCAAAGAAGCACTTGCTCATAAACAGTCAGACCTGTGGGCACACAGCTGGAAGGAAACACAAATAAATCAGAGGAGAGAAGCCGCTTCACTCTGTGTACACCACACCAGAGCAGCAACACTGCAAAAACTGCAGAAGTGCATTTAAACAGGAAGGTGGGAAAACAAAAGTCGGGCTCCTGAGAAAACAAAAGTCAGGGGCTCTGAAACAGAAGAAGGAATCCAGACTTAAATAATGAGTTCAGGGCTTCATTATCCTTCATAGCAGGTTTTTATATTAATAGTTTGGGTTTAGCAGGGTTTCAGTACAGTTAACTCACAAGTAATTAAGAATTGACCATATCCTGAAACTGCCTGAGAAAGATGCCCAGCACCCTGCTCATTGCAAGGCTCACTTCTTTGAAAATTGAGCCCTGGACACTTAAAGGACAACATCACAACGTGTTTCATTGGGCTCCAGAACATGCAAAGAGAGGATTGTGAGAGGCACCTTCTGAAGCCAGCAAAATCTCTTCCTACTGGGTGGGGTACTGGGATAAACTGAGGTAACAGATGGATCTTCAGAGTATCTCCAATTTGCTTTCATTCAAATGTTCTGCATGGGAAATAACTGGTGTGTTAGGCGATGCTGCATGCTGTTTGGATGAACACACCACATTGTATAAAAGATAAATATGCATATATTTCTAACACAGCTGGACAACTTTCACAGGGCATGAAGCAATGATGGAGAAACTTCAATTAGCATTTAATATGGAATAAATCAGATCGATACCTGTGTGAAGTTTTGCTGGTGCATTTACTATTCAATGGATTAAATTTATACAGAAACAATATTACAGTACTTATCCTATACCAAATTAATTATACAGAGACTTATATTCCCTGATGTGATATTTTGAAGCGATCAAGTAACACTGATGACTTTACTGAGCAAGAGTTGAAGACCAAAGATTTCCAGAAATGAATATTTTCCAGCGTACCAATTTCTGGACACCCAGTTTGAGATGTTTTAAAAAGGGCTTGAGCTTATGCAAAGTACTGAGTCTGCTCACGTCTGAAAACAAATCAGGACACCCCAGTCCAGACATGGTCTCACCTCATAAACCAAGGCAACCAGATTCATCAGCAGTTTTAGAAATCATCTGGATCTAAAATAAATAGACTTTAAAATGGGAAGATGAGAGTGAAACAAAAACAGCTATAAAAAGCCTGGCAAAGAAATCTGCACTCAAGTATTGTCTTTTTTCCAAGTGTGTGTCTGCATGGAAGTTTTTCTTTGGAGATAGGCTTTTTTTTTTTTTTTCCTTCCTCTGATCTGATTCTCAGCACTTAGGAAAGCTGCCAGCAGCTGAGGAGCAGCCACGTTTCACATGCTTACCTTGAACTTTATTTGATAGAGCCTAAACCATTACGTTATTTGATTGGATTAGGAGGAGTGCACTGCGGCATTGCATCATTACCTGAATTTAGTTGACCTCTGGGGAAAATGTACTTCTGACATCTCGATCAATCCAGCCTTGTGATTTTAGCTCCGGCAGGAGAGATGCTGAGGGAAGCTCCAGCACCACAGCACAGGCTGAGCTCCCGTGCAGGATCCGTCCCCTGAGAGTAGACAGCCCAGCCGGTGACCTGCTTGCGTGACTTCTGCAACCACTTCTCTTTGTACGAGGAGAGCAGCCCCAGCATGGGAGAGGGGAGCTGAAGCAGGAGTGAGCACAGGCTGGATACAAACACAGCCAGGCAGCGTGCTGAGAGGCACGGGAGGAAGGTGGAGGAAGGAAAGGAGGCTGTTGGTGTGTGAAGCCATTTTTCAAATAGGTGAGAAGCTTTTTTTTAAAAAAAAAAAATTTTTTTGCCCTTAGACTGTCAAACAACCTCCATTCATCAACATATAAACAGGATTTATTAGAAGAGAAATATTTATTCCATAAAAAGATGGGGCTGAAGCCACTGCAGGCTCTCAACACATGCAAGGACAGCTGGGTTTTCCACAGCTTACAGCCACAATCTCATTGACAAGGCCCCCAGAAAGTGGCGTTGATCTCTGCCCATTCCATGCACCCACACCAGCTCAGTCTCAGCACAAGAGAAACATATTTTGGGCTATTGATGGAGAGAGATAAAGCAATAGCTGGAAAAAATGTCTGCCCTTTTCCCATGTGTGTGCCTGTGCTGTAGACCCTCTCTGAGTTCGAGGGGTGAACTTTGCATTGCTGCTTAAATCTTGTCAATCAAAGCTGCTTTCACAAGCTGCTGGTTGTGGCTGAAGGGTTCTTGGGACAGACCTGTGACTGGGTTTGATTTGCGTTCCTCTTTCACAACAGGTTTCTTTTTTCCCTCCTATGATCTAGTTCTTTGCATTTGTTTTGTTGTAACAGGGTTTTTATTTATTTAGGACAAGATAACAGGTTTCACAGGGAAGCATGATTCGGTGGAGCTGGTTGAAGTGAGCAAAGCAGGAGAAAGGTAAAGGATCATTTCAGTTTCTCATTCTATCAGCGGGGAGGTCCTGTGGGAACATCAGAGCCATTGGTGTCTCTCCAAGCCAAGACTTCAGCTGTGTCACCTCTAGGACCTCCACAGAACGCATGATTCCAAAGAGCTGCAACAGGAGGCTTCACAGCACCCGCAGTCCCACTGCAGATCAGAGCTCAGATAACCAGCTTTGATCCATGAGTGGCTCCAAACCAACCCCTTCAGAGGTGTTGGCATGGGTCAGATGGAGAAGGAGTCTACAGCAATTCCCCAGATTCCTGCAATGATCATTTTGAAAATAAATGTGGTCAAATATTCCTTGAAAATTGCCTGTAAATGGTTAACTTATAATTGAGCATTTAATAAACATTTTGAAATTAACTTTTACAAAGCCCAACAGCCCAATAGGTTGCCCACGCCACAGTGTTTCGAAATTAAAAATGCCTTTTATCCAGGTGCATGTGTCTGTAAGATGCTTATAGAAGCAATTAATTATTTACTAAACCTTTAGCTGTTTATAATGAAAAATTCATAGAAAGTATGACCATAAACAGACTAAGCTTGGAAATGCTTCAGGAGATGAAGAAAAAAGAAAACTAAAAGCATTCATTTCTGGCTGTGCAAGCACCTTTTCACCCACCAGATCATGGTGCAGAACGGAAAAGGGCGTTTATCCTACACTAATGTTTAGGGTGCTGCTTGCCATCAAACAGAGAAGCAACTCAACTCTTTGGCAACACCGTCTTGCTTGCATTAGATAACTTTGCAAGTAGCAGTCAGCTTAGGGAACCTTTAAAATTATTTACTAAGTTTGTTGCATAGCCAGCAACATCCCAATACCGTGCTGTGCAAGAACTTTCTGTTGCAAAACATCTTCTTGTCTTCACACAGCACTCAGGGATCCCTGCTTTGCGGGGTGTAAAGTTGCTTCACTCCTGCTCTATGGCACCATCTAACCATCTGATTTTTGTAATTTCCAGTGTAATGAGCTTAAAGGGATTGTTCTGTTGGATGTCATGTATTCAACAGCAGATATCAAATGTATAAATCCTTGGGTTTTACTATCTTTTTTTTCTGAAGAAAAAGGCTCCTTTTATCTTAAAAAGTGGGTGTGCTATCAATTCCTCTGTACAATAACCCATAAGTAACAAGCTACTGCTAAAGACTTACTGTCTTCACTATCAAATCCTGTTTTTGTCATTGGCACTACTAGAAAAAACAATCCACACCATGTGGGGCAGCCCTAAATGAATAAAGCAATGGAAGGTTGATGAAAACATTGTAAGGCAAATTGTAAGGAGAAACAGAAAACAAAGATGTAGGATGTATTTGCAACAGCAAATATATGTTTCAAAGCTAAAGGTTACTTCCTGGAAAATATTTTTTTTCTAACCCCAATCATCAGATGAGAGGGATCCAAATTCCAATACGATTGTGGTCAACGGCTTTGATAGGCAATGCAGACATTACTCTGCCTCAGGTTCCTCAAAGCCTGCAAAACCTGTAAGCTGACTTGACCACAAAGATTTGGTATTTCCCTATTTCACCCAGGCAAAAACTGAAGGGAGAGGTACGGGAATCTGGCAGACCTTGAGGTACAATGGTCTGTGGCCAATATTTTCCGTTCTTCCTGTTCTTGGCATGGCAAATTGCTCAGTGTGACCAGGTACAGGTGAAATTCTCAATCCTGCCGCCAAACCTACTTCTTGTGCTTCTCCTCCCAATGACCTACCTGTGCCTTCATCTCTGCACTCCACAGATAATACTGTGGAAGTCTTCCTATACGAACAAATATGTGTCATTTTAATCAGTATTTGTAGCAAGGAAGTCCCTGACAGAGGCTGGAGGAGGAGATGATGGGGTCATTTCATCTGCATCATCTCTAATAGATATACTCTGTAAAGATCTCTCAGTGATTCATGTTCCCAAAGAGCTAGTTTTCACAGCAACAGTGATATTATTGGGCTCATGCCTGATTTTTCTCAAAATGCTTATTAACCACTGCATGTTGATACACATTTAACATGTCCATATTTCACTGGCTAGCCTTCATGTGAAAATTATCTGATTTCTTCTACCCATTGGTAACCTTTCACAAAGAAGTTGCATGCTCCTTTAAGTAGTGTACTAAGACACTAGGAGATACAACAGGCACACGAAATACCCATATTTAAGGCAGGATCATTCTGACTCACTCATGTCCTGTTACTCTGTTTCTCTTCTCAACCTGCAATATTCACTTGTAAAAAAGAGTCAAAGACAGAAGTTTCTGATATCCCTGGAGGCAGGGGAGAGGAAAGTCTCTATGCATTATGTTTTCTCTCTTTCTTTCTTGGAAATCCTTCTGTAATAACTACAGACTTCAGTTCCATGATAAAAGACAGCCCTACACACAGACATTTTTATTTTCTCTGGCTCAGTAAATCTGTAATTTAAACAATTTACTTCTCAGGAGTAAATAAGAGACCTCAGCCCAAGGAAACTCTATACTCATGTGCCTACATCTTCCTAAGTGTTTGAAGTTCAGTTTTAAATGAGCTGACAGGGAGCTTGAAACCAGGCTTTTCATGTTCTTTGGGGGTGCCTTCCTCAGTGCATTGTAGAGTTATCTGGGGCAGAGCCATTTCATTTACTTCTGTTGACACTGCTCTGCTTTATGGAGCTGAATTAAGACCTAATGAGCAAGAGAAAGGGGAAAATTCTCCATAATACAGTAGTTTGGGTATTCACCTGGGATGCAGGACACTTTCTCCTAGTTCCTGCTCCAATGAATAATTAATTATTTATGCAGCATGGAACAGCTTCGGTATGTGTAAATGAGAGAGACACATCTTCATTACTGGAGAGGCTGAAGTAGCTGCTGGCGAGGGCTGTAAGAAAATGCAAGCAAGGCACATACGCAGCAGTGTGCCAGGAATCTGCGATAATCTGCCAGCTGCAGTTTGGCCGGGTCTTCCAGTTTTGCTTTTGTTTTGGACTTCAGTCCAAGAACTGTAACAAGTAGAGGCAGCAGGACAACATCCTATCTCTAGACAAATCTCTAATGGTGCAAGATTTTTTTTTCTTTCTTTAATGAATATTCATGCCATGCTTTATTCTTTCTCATTTTCGGTGCTCTAAATGGTGTTGGTTTTACTGTGTCTCTTGGAAGATTATTGTATAACAACAGAATTAAGGTCTCTTTTTCCATTTGTGTATATCTGATTGTCAGCTTACTTCAACATTAACAGCCACTTCTGGTTTCTTTTCTTTTTACTCCTCTGCCTCTGGAGGGCTTTTCAAATACCTCTCTTCTTTCAAAGACCTCCCTCCCAGCCCCGCCACCTGTAACTTCTCTTCCATAACCCTTGGTTAGAGTCCTATGAAGCTTTATTTTCCTTTTTCTTGGTGACATGTTGGTAACCTTGACCCACATTTCACACTGTCCTACCTCTTGGGCACATCTTCTACAACAGCCTTGAATCAGTCTCGTCACCACTGATGACCTGTTCAGTATAACTTACCAAAACTCACCTTAGTCCTTTCTCTGTACACCCAGATGTCTTTGAAGGTGAAAGCTTGAAAATATTGTTCTTTCTATCTTTTCTGCCTAAAATCCTCCCATATTGTAAAAAGATAACACTGTTCTCCCAACCAGTTGGGCTGAGCTACACATCTTCACCAGAACAAGTTTTGTGTACTTTTCTCCACAAAATTGCTGTCCATTGACAAGACACACTTCGCTTTATTTCTTTTCGGACTCCTTTCTCATCTGACTGCAAAACCCTCAGGGCTATCCAAACACTCAGATATTTCCTCCTCTCTTGATAGCTTTCTGTACCATCCTTTCCCTCTTTTGCCATTTGCTCTCCCCCTATTCATTAGGAGTGACAATTAAACCAAATGAGAACTTGCAGCTCAGTTGGTTTTTGACAGTCAAATGTTTGCAGAAGACCAGATGAGGCTCTTTCTGCAGTCTGGTTCCCCATTCGAATTCAAGATTGTCTCTCCTTCCATGGCATTCTGTAGGTCTGCAGATGCTGCATTTTATTCCTTATTTCCTTTGTGATTTCGGCACCTAAATCCCATGTTCTGGCAGTTTTGTGCCCCTTCTTCTTGCAGCACTCTTATCTATAAGCTCTAAGAATCATATTTCCTCCACGTTCTTGAACATTTTTTGCTTTCCCTCCCACCTCCCCCAGTTTAAAAAAAAATCTCATGATAAACACATCTTTTAATATAAAAAGGTGGGGTTTTTCTGTTTGTTTGTTTGCTTGCTTGCTTGCTTCTGGCCATGTTTCTGCTTCCTGTTAAAGTTTCTGTGTTTCTGAAGATGGAAAATATTCAGCCATCAAGGCTCACTAAGAAAGATATTATTTTAAATGCAAAGTAATAAAAATATGAAGAGATTTGAAAAAGAAAAACAATGACAATACCAGCCATAAGCAGTCTATCTGTAATTGGAACATGAATGAGAAACAGACACCAAAAAAATAAGAGGGCATGAAAACTTTTTCTCTTTGGGGGTTGGACCAGATGATCTTTAAAGGTCCCTTCCAACCCAAACCATTCTATGATTCTTTCTCTTCCCTGATGTTTTGAGTCCATTTGACTACTTCCAGGAAATATTGTTCTCACCCTTTTCTCTTCTTATATTACAGAGAATAGAAAATGTAGGCTGGACTGCAGCCCTGCAGCCCATGCTGGGCACTGCAGTATTCCACTGTGGTCAGAGAAGGATTGGTAGGAATGATAGACAGGTGAGAGCAGCAATATATGTATGGAGACACATTGCCTCCATTAAAACATGGCTGATCACCTGTTCATTTTCTCCTAAAGTGAAGACAATTTGATCAGCGTTGACCTAGTCTAGATTTGAACAAGTGCTCTAGAATGGAAAAGGCTCAGGAGTTTATGAACTATTCTCTCAGTCATCCTTCTTTGAAACTGAAAAGAGTTTTTATTGGTTTGCTCCCTTTTTGAGCTCGCTGCTTTCTTAATTCCCTGTTGCTCTGGTTGAGAAAGGTGCATGCAATGATAGACTAGAGCAATGCAGGCACTCTATGCATAAGAATATGGGGGTCTAATAACCTTCTTGTCTCAGTCCTTCACTCACGACTTCTGTCAAAAACACTCCATTCCTCAGGCACATCCCAACATAGTGAATGGACCAACCTAACTTTCTTTTTAGAGAGTGATCCCTATTTCTTCTCATCCATTGAGCAAAAGTGCATTTCTCGTCTGTGTCAATGCCAGGCACCTCTGGCAGCTCCCAGTGAGATGGAGATCTTACTCCACACACACATTTTCAGAGGCAGTTGACTCTCTGGTATTACCAATAGACAACATAAACTCAGAGATATTTGCATAGTTGTGCTGCAGGTCAGAAAGCAGATCTTGAAACAAAACCTGGTTCCTTCCCTCTAAAGCAGTGCTTGCCCCCACTGCCTGTCCTGGGGGAAAGAATTAACCTTTGTAGTGCTGACAATCAAGTAAGATGTGCGACTTGCATGTCATGTTATATATGAGTGTTAGCATCCACTATTCTATTTTTTTTTCACGTGTGTTCACGTCCACAGTCTCCATTTCTACACATGCATGTATATACCTTACATTAAAAGACCCAGAATGTTACAAAATCAAACACTCAAAAATGAACAAACATCAGAAGTGAGGGTTCCTATGCAACCATCATTTCACACAAAATCACACAGAACAATGGAAGTTGGAAGGTGAAAGGAACCTCTGAGGATCATCTAGTTCAATCCTTCTTCTCAGAGCAGAGTCAGGTAGAGCAGGTTGCTGAGAGATGTGTTCAGTAGAAGTTTGAATATCTCCAAGGATGGAGGCTCCACAACTTATCCGGGCAACCTGCTCCACATTTCAACCAACCTCACAGTAAAAAAAAATGTTTAATTCTCCTCTTCTTTCAAATTTCAGTGTTTTTCACCCCCTCCCCATCTAGTTGCTTTGAAATACTTGCATTCTGGTGTTCTTACACATTTATACTATACCAAGCTATTTAGTTCCAGTTGCTTTGCCAAGTTTCACAACAGACATGCAGTTATTTCGCCAGTATCACTAATGACACCAGCAACCTTGCCTATAATATATGCAGACTGTGGAGCAGATTAATATTGCTATGAAAACATTTTTGTTGTATCTATGAACTGTGTGAAAAAAATTAATTAAGTTACCTTAATTCTCTAAAACTTAATTAAAAACTTGGGTGTTCATTGCCCAGAGCAAGTTAGCATGAAATTCAATTTGTGCTCATCTGCTTAATACTGGCAGAGTGCAAGACAGTGCCTGAAACACCCCATTCTACTAAAGTCTACTGGTGCGTGCCATTATTTGTATTATGGTTTTTCCTTGCATCCCAACAGCATCTGAAGGATCCAGTGCCCCTCTGTAATAATATGCATGTTCAGCACTTATTACAACATCAAAATATCTAAATGTTGGTGTTCCTCTTGCTCTATCTGTGTTAAATCCTTGAAAACTTTTGCATCTACTCTGGTAATACCTCTGGGACGCACCTTTCTTCTGAGTCCACACTACTAGTACGTCCAGGCACAGATGTGCCCCTTAACTCAAAAAAGTTGTCTTTGGCTTTGCCAATTACTGCCTGAGCTGCACAGTTACATTCAAGAAGCAGTTGTTGAAGTTTTATTTCTGCTCCATGACTCTGAATAACTCCCTCCCTTCCTCCCCAATAAGCAGGCATGGGAAGAACCTCTTTGGTCTCCAGATCCACAGACTTCCTCCAGGAGTACACACACCTCATCTAATCTATTCTGTAAATGCGTCAAGCTCCTTTTTGGAACAACTTAGTCCTCCTAGATCCTTAGATCCACACCCATCCCCAGTTTAGCCAGTTCCTTGCACGTTTCAGCATGCCTGTGTTAATTCCCAGTCTCTCTTGCATCGCTAGAGGTTTAACACTGCATCTATTCAATCATTCTACTGATAGCTAGAAGCAGAAAATAAACCACATTTCTTCTATCAGAAAAGTAACTAAACAGGTCTGGAATGATCTAGGTGCTGGTAAAGCCACTTGGCAATCATATTTTTCACTGATATCCTTGTCTAATTATTTTTACTTTGAATTTTAGAGTGTGATCCATCTGGTAAAGAGTTATTGTTTCATTAGCACTTTCATATTCCATTTATCACAAAGTACAAGCCCATGTAATGTTGAAAAGTTCCAGAAGCAGAAGAAAACACCGATTTCAGCATCAAGAAACAGATGCTTAGTGGTGCTGGGAACAAAAATGAATGAATGAAAAGTCTAAATGAATGAGTAAATGACTCCAGTAAGATGTTTAGGTAAAGTGGTGAGAGAAATGATATAACTTCAGACTCATTAATTCTCTTCCTAACCAGTTCCTGCTACACAGGGTGACCAATTACAGTTATTTCCCAGCTCTAAATAGATGATTAATTACATTTTAGCCTGCCTGTGAAGCTATTATACCATTATAGATTCCTCTGGCATATCACAGTCATGCTCTTTAGCTGGGAAGCACAGCCTCAAGCTGCAATTTCTAGTTGTGTTAGGTCTGGTAGACCTAAAATGTTATTTAAAAATAAGGTCATAGAGTAAATAAATCATTGTATTGTGGAAGACAACATAAAACTTTCCATCGTTTCCATTCTTACAGCTCTATTCCCGCAATTCGATGGCATGACAAATGATTTGAATATGCATGTCAAATTCTTCCATAGAGACTTACACATCACCCTTTTAACTTTCATTATTTGAAATGATTCTTTTTATGAAACTTTTCAGACCTAGTGGGGCAAAGAGTCCCATCAAGCATTACTGGGGCCAGCAGGGAGTTGCTGCAGTTAGTCATTCACAAATTGTATTAAGAACAAAAACACGACAGCTCTAATTATTATAAATGGGTCATTAAATCCCTTTCAATTGCAATGTGAAATACAATCTCCGAATAGCAAGCATCTCCTGGAAAAAAAACCACTCTTCTCTGAAGTTAAAAAAAAAAAAAAGATCCATTCTGATCTGAATGTGATAGAAGATGAAATGCATTTTCCTAATGAATGCTAGTGTTATTAAGACGGTAATAACTGCTAATGGGGAGAGGTCTGGGATGAGAGAAGTAATATTTATAGAAAAGATAATCTGCAAAAAGGAAAGGTAGTCTTGGATTGTCATATTTCAGACCTTGATTTTGCAATATTAAAGCTCTTGTGGGGAAGGATGAATAAGGTGACCTTAGAGATATTTCCAGTAACTTTCTGAAAGTCACCCATTGGAGAGAAGCGCTGCTCTTATACATTGCCAAGGGAGCTGGTGGAAGTCCCTTTCCTGAGTCACTGGAGAAGACATGACATTGTGCATACACATCAGCTCTTTTGAAACAACAAAGGAAAAACAGTGCAAAAGGAAAACAGCCCAAAGGGAAGAGCTGAAAATACAGCAAGCAGTAATAATTCCCAAAATGCCATAATAGACCTTTTCTGTCAGCTATTCTGTTCCAAACTTGAAGCACTAGGCTAAGAAAAGACATATTGCACAAAAAGAACACAGAGAATGTGCACTAGCGGTGAGATCACAGGCCAAAGCTCCTGTTTTAGTATACAACTTACACAGCATACCCAGAACAACATACTTAATGTGGACTAAGGAATCAGTTATGCATTGGTTCACATGAGCCAATGATACAAAGCACCATTAAATAGTTTTTTTCTGTAACAGGGAATATGTGAGATCAAAATTGAGACCTCCTGGCATATAAAAGCAAGGTAAAAGGAATTATCAAACTGAAGTGTAGATATCTGTGGTAGGTAAAAACCAAAAGTTTGTATCCAGACCATTCTGACTGCAGGCAGTAGTCTCAGCCAGCCATTTTCATATGCAACGTAAATCCACATTAAATAAATTCCTTGGTTTTACATGGACCCATAAATAAAGGGGTTTATTCTTCCTCCATGAATGTCCCTCTTCCGGGCAGTTTGCCTCCCTTAATAGAGGCAGAACAGAAACAGAAGAGTCATAATTAATTCAAAGAGAGAGACATGGTGAAATGTTCCCTAGCCTCTAAGTGGAGGCCTGATTCATCGATTACTTCCAAATCCTAATTCTGGTTTTAGGTATGCCTTTGTAGTTATTGTATGTATGCCTAAGCCTATTGTCAGTGGTGGTCAAAGAAAGCAGTAGCCTTGCAACATACACATTTGATGTCAGATAAAGGAGAACACGTGTGACATAGAATCATAGAATCTTACAATGTCCTGAGTTGGAAGGGACCCACAAAGATCATCGAGTCCAGCTCCTGGCTCCACACAGGACTGCCCCAAAAAAATCAGACCCTATGTCTGAGAGCGTTGTCCAAACTCTTCTTGAACTCCGGTAGGCTCAGTGCCTTGACCACTTCCCTGGGGAGCCTGTTCCACCCTCTCGTGGTGGCCCGACAACCACGGTTGAAGAACCTTTTCCTAACACCCAGCCTGACCCTCACCTGTCGCAGCTTCATGCCTTTCCCTCAGATCCGGTCACTGGTCACCAGAGAGAAGAGATCAGCGCCTGCCCCTCCACTCCCCTCATGAAGAAGCTGTAGGCCGCCATGAGGCCTCCCCTCAGCCTCCTCTTCTCCAGGCTGAACAATCCAAGTGACCTCAGCCACTCTTCATACATTGTGCCCTCCAGACCCTCCACCATCTTTGTAGCCCTCCTTTGGACACTCTGTAATAGTTTCATGTCCTTCTGATACTGTGGTGCCCAAAACTGCACACAGTGCTTGAAGCGAGGCCGCACCAGCACAGAGCAGAGCGGGACAATCCCTTCCCTCAACCAGCCAGC
Organism: Chauna torquata; assembly: GCA_013399475.1. Lineage (NCBI taxonomy): Eukaryota > Metazoa > Chordata > Aves > Anseriformes > Anhimidae > Chauna > Chauna torquata. The sequence continues at coordinate 183,833 of VXAL01018408.1, forward strand.
AATGCTGTGCCTGATGTGCCCCAGGGTATAGTTACACGCGTGTTCAGTTCTCCCTTCTTGAGAAAAGCCAAAGGCTTTCACCTTTGGCCTTGTGCTGACCTCAGTCAACATCAGAAGCAACATGATGTGAATTAGGGGACCTGTCATCAAAACATGTAACAAAAACAATGGTTGAACCATCCCTAGCTTATCTTCTTTCCCATCAGAGATAATCAAAAGTAATAAATCTACAAGCAAGTCCAAGTCCATTCACCAGCACCTTTTAGAAGGGCAAAGGGAGAAATTCCATAAATGGTCTGGACACTAATATACAGGGGACTTCATGAGAACTACCATTCCAGCCAGTCAGTTGGCACTGTTGAAGCATAATACACAGTTAAATATCAATGTGAAGCAATTATATGAACTTGGAATAAAAATGATGTCTTATGTCAGCAAGTCCAGCTCCCTTATATTCAGAGTTACAACGTACCATGCGCTCATTAAACAAATCAAATTGATTCTTCCCCATATCTCCTTCTGAAAAGCTCTCATTTCTCTGAAAGTAACTTTCTTCCAATTTCCAACCTAAATGCATTCTGGTGACTTTATAGCCGTTTGCTCTCTTGCCAGCATTGTTGCCTATAAATACTCCAGGAGGATAAACACCTGGATGGTAAAAAAGCTATTTAAGCTAAAAGACAATCTCACCTCCAGCCAGACTGTGTTTTACTTGTCTGAGCAAGCCAAGCTCTTTCAGTCTCTTCAGTTAAGAAAGATTCTCCACTCCCATGAACATTCAAAAAATGCCTCTGCAAGTTCCAGTTTGAGTTCGTTTGCATTTGGCATAATGATAGCATCATTTCAGCGCTCTCAAATAATTCTCTGTATCTACTAGTCTCTCTCAGCAGATATATCCTGAGAGATATGCACCCTTTAGTACCCTTTTCGCAGCTTTGCCACATTGGCATTTTGTTGTTACCTTCCAAACAACCATGCTTTTCTCCTCTGTCATTTCCATCTGATGAATTCTGTCACATTGCCAGAGTTCCTGTCTTCAGTCCCTCAAGACTTGGGCATTTTTCTGATATTATTTGATTTTTTTTTTTGTCACTTTGTTATTTGTCACATTTCTAAGTCACCCAACACCCACCTTATTTATGATAGACCTATGTTCCTTTGTATGGAGAATGCATCTTTTCTGTCACTAGCTTAACACTACTCTCATGCTCCCAATTTTATCCCAAGTTATTAATGAAAATATATATGATCAGTCTCAAAGCTTATCTTTGAGAAACTGTTAGTTACACCTGTTGGTGCTGGTATTTCATTGTCATCACAACCAGCTAGTCACTTCTCTACAAGCCTTTTTAGTACTGCACCCATCTCCGTTTCTCCAGTTACACTACTAATTTCCATTGAAGAAGGGCAGAAAATACACTGCATTGATGACATCTAGTGCTTTGCCAAAAGAAAGACACTGGGTAACCTAATATAATCCTAACTTCAAACCCAGCTTACCTTCTACCCCATTTCTCACTTTAATCATCCTTTCCTTTGAAATTTATTTTAGAACTTGATGTTCAATGAGATCTGACCATGCTTCTCTTATTTTTTTTCTTCTTTATTGCTAATCTTCAGATACATGAAACTTTTTTCAGGTAGAAATATATCTTGTGAAGAAATAGAAATACAACAACTGTGAGTGACAAACATGAAGTCTGTGCTTTGAATTGTAAGAGAGCTTAAAAATAAAGTAGGGAAATCCATTGTTCAAATGACTAACAGATACAGTGCACAGAAGATGAATAAAATTGTGAGGATTGGAAAAAAAATAATGCTTTGTTTTGTTTTTGCCATATTCAGTCTGGTTTTTCAAGAAAACAAAGCTGAATACGCTGTGCTGGGTGAATGACTATGAATCTGTGTACATCTGCCTGCCTACCTGTCTAGAAAGCTTGTGGATGAGGAAGACCCTACCAGTCACTGCAACCTGGTCTCACTCTTACTTAATGTTGGAGAATCCACTCTCCCTTATGAATCCACAGGAAAACTGGCTTTATTGTTCATGAAACTAGTTATTTTGAGTAGGGATTGAGTTACAGTGTCATCACATTACTGTGAGTGAGGTCACACTGAAGGATGCACTGAAACACTTCATTTTAGTGGAGAAAGCTCTTTTTCAGCTAAATCTAAATTTACTCTTGAGTGTCTTTGAGCTATGAGTTCGTACTTCAGTGCCATGAAGGACATCAGAAAAAGTCAGGCTGGTAATTATTTCCAGGTGAATAATTTATTTAACAAATTTAGATACTTCTCCTTCATGAATTCTACTCTGTGAGTACAGGAGAACACTGTTTTGTTTAATTTGTTATGTTAAAAATTCAGATGAACATTTTTTGCAAATAATTTCTGAGGTGAAAAATGAGGACATTATTTCAACATTCCGGTGATCACAGCAACCACGATTATCTCATGATCACCAGGTAACATTCCTCCTCTCTTTGTTGTATCCTTTGCTTTTTTTATTCCAAGTCTGCAAAGAGCAAAGATCTTCTCTTGTTTTATCTTCATGCACGGTTTAACACAATGGAGCTAAGCACTCTACATCTCACTGTAATATGAATAATAATTCAGGCTATGATCTGTGTTGTCAACACACATCAATCTCAGCTATTATACAGCTTCTCTAAGACAGGCAGCAACGTACCTTACCATATCCTAATAACACCTCCATTAGACACAAGAATTCTAAAGTCTCCACTTACTGCTGTGGAAGAAAGGGCCATATATAGAGTGCTTACTTTGGCATCTGCTGTAATGCTTAACAAGAACAGCGTGTTTCCAGCCATGTAACTTAGGTAAACAACTCAGTGTGTGTCTATAGAAAGAGTTAATCACCTTAGAAAGGTGGTTCAGAGTCAGCTATGGCACCCATGTCTCTCCAGCGAGGCTTTTGGGCTGCTGCACACTGTCATTTTAAAGTTCTCAACTATGATGAGTTCAGCTGCTGTGGGAAGAGGATACAGGATTGTTCATTCCTCATGAAAAGTACTCCCTTCCTTTCTTTCCCACCCTAATCCACAGATTTTTAATATGGGTGAGGTGGGGGCGCAAATAAACTAAAAAAAGGTCACTGGAAACCTCATAGGAGAATAGAATAAAGGCAGAAATCCATCAAGAAGCTTCACTTTCCTGCATGCTTTGTTGCATGTTTCACTACATCTAGTATGTATGCTGCAGCAGAGATAGCACTTATAATTTATGAAGGCACACATATTATGGGAGGGTAGGAAAAGTGCTTCTGGAAAAAAACTCTAAGTTTTTTGTATGAATTACAGACCAGAACTCCACAGGAACATCCTCTGAAACATTCCCAGTGTCACCCCTGGACTTGATTGGAAGCAGAGTCCCAGTACCTGGCTGAAAGAAGCTGTGGGAAGAAAGATAGAGATTTATTAGTATCAGTAGAAAATTCTGGAAGAGTTGGAACCACCACCAACAGAATCAACCTTCAGACACCATATGGTCTATGATCTAGAGACGGGTCGAAGCAACAGGCAGAGAAAAGACATATCTGGAGATCATGAACCTTCACTTTGAAGAGCAAATGAAGTCACAAAAAAAATAAAAACCCCTCTCTTTCCTTAGAAAAAATCAGCATAAAATATATATAAAATTTAGGGAGCAAGCAGCAGAGATGAGGCTCATGTATTGAGTTTATGTGGCAAGGTTTTGGTAGTGTGGGGTTTGCGGGGTGGACACTGTGAGCAGAGCCCAGAAGCTGCCCCATGTCAGATAAGAGCCAGCTCCAGCCAGCTCCAAAAGGGACCCACTGCTGGCTAGACCTGAGCCAGTGAGTGATGCTGGTTGTGCTCTGTGACAGCAGATTTAAGAAATGGAAAAAAACTACTGCACAATGGCAGCTAAGAGAAAGGAATGAGAACATATAGAGAGGAACAGCCCCACAGACACCAAGGGCAGTGAAGAAGGAGGGCAGGAGGTGCTCTGGATGCCGGAGGAGAAGTTCCCCTGCAGCCCATGGTGAGGACCATGGTGGAGCAGGCTGTCCCCCTGCAGCCCATGGGGTACCACATGGAGCAGATCTCCACGCTGCAGCCCGTGGAGGAGCCCACGGTGGAGCAGGTGGATCTGGCCTGAAGGAGGCTGCAGCCCATGGACAGCCCCCACAGGAGCAGGCTCCGGGCTGGAGCTGCAGCCCATGGAGAGGAGCCCCCGCAGGAGCAGGTGATCCGGTGGGAGCTGCCACCCGTGGGGGACCCATGCTGGAGCAGTTTGCTCCTGAAGGATGGACCCCGTGGTACGGACCCATATTGGAGCAGCTCTTGAAGAGCTGCAGCCTGTGGGAAGCCCACGCAGGACCCGTTCGGGAAGGACGGCATCCCCTGGGAGGGACCCCACGTTGGAGCAGGGGAAGAGTGACCATGAAGGAGCGGCAGAGACGAAGCGATATGGACTGACCGCAACCCCCATTCCCCGTTCCCCTGCACCGCTCGGGGGGAGGAGGTAGAAGAGGGAGGAAAGGGGGAGGAAGGTGTTTTTAATTTGCTTTTAGTTTCTCACTGCTCTAGCCTGTTAGTACTTGGCAATAAATTACATTAATATACCTTATGCTGAGTTTGTTTTGCCCATGATGGTAATTGGTGAGCGATCTCCCTGTCCTGTCCTTCTCTCAACCCACAAGGTTTTTTTTCATCATATTTTCTCCCCCTGTCCTTTTGAGGAGAGGGAGTGAAAGAGTAGCATGGTGGTGCTTAGCTGCCCATCAGTGTTGAACTACCACAGCTCAATAAATACAGCCCCCTTTAAGGAGCAGGCAAAAGGCTGACAATCAAGCCAGGGGTTAAGTACATACAGGCTTTTGTGCAAATGCTATAAATTTAACAAATAGTTTAGGAGAACTACCAGGCCTCCTTAAATGCAGATTTTGAGTTAAAAGAAATGTGGGGGAGCAGTGTCGCCCATGTAGCAATGTGGCAGTATGCTCATCCACTAGAAGGTCTGCAAAAGCAAATACAAAAAGGGGATCATTACAGCGGAAAAGAATTCAGGATTTTTGCCCACTAAATGTGTTGAATTCGGCTCCCACAAGTAGTTAGTACCATTAATCCTTCTGAAGCTCCAGCAGTGCCTCTGGAAAGATGTAAGAAGCTGCTAATGAAACACTCTCCCTCGTCTTCTTGCTTCATAAGCAGGGGGCCTCATATGTCCAAAGCCTAGCTGTTTTCTCTGGATATTCCCAAACCTGGTCCTCTCTCCAGCACTTATAAACAGTAGAGTGATAAGACAACATTACCTCTTGCTAGCCAGAACATGTATAATTCTGCTTTCATCAGAATGTACCAAATGAAGGCTCCAAAAGGTACAATTTAGTATCATTAATTTGCTTTTAAATGTGGAATAAAACACTTTTTTCCTGCAGAAATAGTCATTGTGATAGTTGGTCCTGACAGCTCCAGTTAGAACCACCTACGTGGCTCCTTTCTATCCCACATAATTTTATGAGCCATCAACAAAGTGCTGCTCCTCACTTTTGTCATGGTTTTGGCTGGGACAGAGTTAATTTTCTTCACAGAGGCTTGCATGATGCTGTATTTTGGATTTTTGATGAAAACAGTGGTGATAACACACCGATGGCTTTAGTTGTTGCAGAGCAGTGCTTACACAGAGCCAAAGACTTTTTTGCTTCTCCTGCTGCCCTGCCAGCGAGGAGGCTGGGGGTGCACAAGGAGCTGGGAGGGGACAGGACCAGGACAGGTGACCCAGACTGACCAAAGGGATATTCCGTACCACATGGCTTCATACACAGCAATAAAAGCTGGGGTAAAGAAGGAGGAAGGGGGGACGTTGGGAGTGATGGCGTTTGTCTTCCCAAGAAACCGTTACACGTGATGAGCCCTGCTGTCCTGGCAGTGGCTGAGCACCTGCCTGCCCCTGGGAAGTAGTGAATGAATTCCTGGTTTTGCTTTGCTTGTGCGCGCAGCTTTTGCTTTCCCTGGTAAACTGTCTTTATCTCAACCCATGAGTTCTGGCACTTTTACCTTTCTGATTCTCTCCCCGTCCCACCTGGGGAGAGTGAGCGAGTGCCTGTGTGGTGCTCAGCTGCCTGCCGGGGTTAAACCACAACAGCTTTGTATCAGCAAAGTGACAACACTAATTGCAGCCAGGCAGCCCATACATTCTGCCACCCCACCTGGGGTGGAGAAGAGCACACAGAGATTTATTATAGAATCATAGAATCATTTAGGCTGAAAAAGACCTCCAAAAACATCCGGTCCAACCTTTAACCTAGCACTGCCAAGTCCACCATTAAACCATTAAACCATGTCACTAAGCTCTGAATTTAAACGTTTTTTGAAGACCTCCAGGGATGGTGATTCAGCCACTTCCCTGGGCAGTCTCTTCCAATACTTCAGAACCCTTTCAGTGAAGAAATTTTTCCGCACATCCAACCTAAACCTCCCCTGGCACACTTGAGGTCATTTCCTCTTGACTTCTCAGTTGGCGCTTGGGAGAAGAGACTGATCCCCATCTCACTGCAGCCTCCTTCAAGGTAGTTGTATACAGTGATAAGGTCTCCCCTGAGCCTCCTTTTCTCTAGACTAAACAACCCCAGCTCCCTCAGCTGCTCCTCATAAGACTTGACTCACAGAAGTGAAGACAGAGGCACTTCCACCTTCCCCGCAGGCAGATTATTGTTGCAATCAGTTCCAGAAAATAAGGAGATCTTCTCCCTGCTTCATGCGAGCCGGTGGCCCTGCCAAAAGCTGCGTATACTGCTAATGGCTGAGTGAAGTACCTTGGAGAGCCTAAAGATGTGGTTATTGCTACTTGAGTCCAAAAAGCACATCATGGCTATCTCCTCCTTGGATGATGAAGAGCAAGTTTGGGGCAGTCTCAGCAACCTCAGACCTCCTTCTTCCAAGCTTCCCATCCATTCTTCTGACTTTGGATCGGTATTCAAATTCCTCTTGAACTCTGCACACAAGCCTGGGGGCCCACCCACGGACAGGCAGATTGCATGTGTATAAAACCCAGCTCCCATTGATCTAGAGTTTTTTTCCTGTATGAGCAAGAGCTTGGTATGAGAAAATACACAAGCTCTACCTCCAGCTAACACTGTACTAGAGGCGAGCGCTACATGCGATATCTTCATCCTTTTGCATGTAATAAATATTCAAGTCACATGTCTTTAAGGCACTTGGTTAAGGTGCTTAACATTTGAGCACACACCATTGAAAAGGCAGGTTGGTACTTTAGTACTAACTCATCTCTATTTTTAGTCTTAACACAGCTATAACATCCCCAGAAGCCTGACCGCCCTGCTGTGATTAAATATCATGCTTCTGTGGTGAACTGCTGCATAGATTTTAGAGCAGGTACGTTTATTTCAAATCTCTGATCACCACAGTAAACCCTTATTTTCAGTCTAGGCTATTAAAACAGAAGAGCCATTCTTCTCCTTTTTCATATTTAACCATGCAAAGGAATTGTTAATGGTGATTTACATTTTTATTGGAATTAGTGGAAGGACTTATATAAAGTTAATTGGGAGTTTTCATGCCTGTCACATCGTTGGAAGTTGCTGGGACAGTGAGGAAAAGTAATTCTGAAGTGCTAAAATATTGTGAGACAGCAATGAAAAGTCTTTTAAAGATTTAAGATCTAAAATAGCCAGACACAGGTGATGTGCACAGGAAGTGGAACAGGGACTGGAAAAGTACACTCATGGCACTACCTGAAGTAGTTTTATTTCTGAATATCTATGTAAATGTTTTAACTATTAAAGTATTTATTATTTGTATTATAGTAATTCACAGAAATCTCTGCACAGCAGGAAATGGGCTGGTCAGAAAGAACAGAGTCGAAACAGGCAGGACAGAACATTTTGAGAAAAAGTATTATTAGATACATTTTACAAGTGGGGAAAACAAAGCAAAGGAAGACTCTGAACAGGACTGACCTCCAGACTGAGGCTCTTAAGCTGAGGTGTTAATATGCAGGTAACTAAATGTCAGGAAGGTACTCAAGTGCCCATTCCAGTTAATGAACATCTAGACTATGCAGTCCATGGTGACTAGGTGCAACCAAGGATTGTACGGTGTCCTGGATTGCCCTCTAAGTTACATTGACCAGAGTTCACAATATTCTGATTCCTAGGCATAGTAAACCACTTCAGATGCTCTCAGATATCTTGTCTGGTTTTCACCTTCCTCTTGAGAAGCTGAATATCCTCTTCTAGACCCTCTGTTATATCTGACAGCCACTTACAGATGTCTGAGATGCACCTCAGATATGTCTCAGATGGTATCAGATAACTGTGCTTAGACAACTGAGTTCTATTCCTCCAGTGACTGTTGTGGAGGTTTCAACAGATGTCTCATCCAAGTACAGATGTCTTAATTTGGAGCCAAATTCTACCATTAGGGTTTCATCTGCAGTTTCACATTTTGAAATTTGGTGTTTGTCACATATAATGTCATAATGATATACTGATCATCTCCGGAGTCATAAGCCCCACCATGTTCTGGCTGTTGTCTAGCAATCAAAAGTCTCCTATTGATCCTGCACCATACCAGCTAACTGCACAGAAGTCTCAATGCTGTGGGTTGCCCCAAGCAGGCAAGCAAATCACTCTCTAAGTGGCTCATTTATTTTGTGAATAAGGTTCAGCTGCCGAAACACAGCCTCTGGAGTCACTCTGGTGCTGTGGATTATCCTGCTGCTGCTCCAGAACAGCGCAGGTTGCCCAGAAGTCAGATATGGTACACCACCTGTTCCTTGCCTGTAGTAACAGTCTGCCCATGCTTTTATCCCATAGTAATTTAACCAAACTTTCCATGGAGGAATTTTACCCAGGACAACATATAGTGAATTAAGAGGATGTACACAGACAGCAGTCATGGCTCCAATGACTTGCAATAATTCATTATGCAGCGCTAAGTCTGAGTCCAGCATTTCACTTTCACCCTCCCCATCTCCTCTGAAATGGTGAAGTTGTCCGGCCCCAAAAGCTGGATCTCCTCAGCCTCTACAGTAAGTCCGGCCCCATCAGCTCCCCTATTTGGCCAAAATCTGACAAAATGGCAGGATCTGAGAAAAAGCTGTGAGGGGGTAAAATTCATACCACAGCCTATTGCATCAGAGACCAGCTATGCAGTAAGCTGGGACTGGTGAGCTTCCTGCTACCAATGGACTGAAAATTGAGCACACAGCTGGTGGGTGTTATTATAGCTTATTACAGCCAAAAGCTTTTCCTTTTCTCTTCCATCTAGTCCTCTTGTTTGTGTCATCCACCTTTTATGTCTCATCCATCTAGAAAAAGGCATCTCAGGGTAGGCACTACCATTTACTTCGTATTTGTACAATTGCCATGAGCACAGATGAGATGTCTGAACACTAACTCTCTTTATATATCAGTTATTACTGGTGATTCCTCCAGGCACTGTCCAACCACAAGCATCTATATATTAATGCACCCTGAGCAAATTTTAGGGCAGGAAAAAGGAATTTAATTACCAGTTCTTCTCCTTTTTTGTAATAGCTCTGCCTAATCTGCTCTCCTCTGCTCTGAAACATATAAAATACAAGGTGGCTCCAATGCTGGAGGGACTGTGACCTGTGTGAAGGGAACCCTCTGCATTCCTTGCTCTACTGCAGATGTTCAGGTCAAGTGCATGACCCAGAAATGTTAAGGGGAATTGGGAGGCCAAAAACAATCTAAAAAGTAATAAAGCCCTTTGATTTTTAAGTTGCAAGATAGCAATCTGAAAAATACTGGCCCAGTCATTTTTGCTCTGCAGAAGCTTTTCCCGTAGTGTGTCTGCGTTACAAGCAAATGGTTGGTAATGATTTGTGTGCATGCAACACTTCTAAGTAATTAAAACAAACCTCTGTCTGCTGCAGAATGTCAGTGTGCCAACGAGCTAACCCAACCAGGCCAACTTTGTCTAGGCTCAGTAAATTCACTGCAGATCAATATCTCCTTGGAATGGCCAATCAAAAGGCAACAGTTCTAGGAAGCCAGCTGGCCTTCCACTACTTTAAAGACAAGTAACTCTCCTGCTGAGACAGCACTGCATGTTGCCTACCCTAGCCTTAGTGCTTGAAGCACTTGGCATACCATCAAGTTTTATACAAATTTTATACATCAATTGTTGTTTGCAGGGGAAATGGGAATAGTGGCATGAGCTGATGTGGCAGGGCAACTTCTTACATCACTATTCAACATCTTTATCTCTGAAAGGACAAAACCTCAGAACCTTCTCCACTTAAACACTGACATAGCTGAGAGATCACTTAAAACGATCAGAGCACAAAACTTAGGATTTTTCACCTTTTTGGCTAAAGGACCCCATTTCTACCACAAGGGATTGTATCACTTCATCTGGGACTACGTACAGCTTGTGACAGGGTAAGGGTAACCCTGGAAGGCAATGGCAGATGTTTTCTTTGTTGGCTTCTGCCACCTGACACAAAAGACAAACCACTGCTATTAACATCTACCCTGGGAGAGGGTAACAGCTGATCCCGTAACAGCTGTTCTCAGTGTTTCAGCCATAGCCTAGAGATGTCAGTAGCAGTACTTCCATTTGAGCAGTGTGGATAAGGTCAAGGTGAGAGTTAGGAAGATGTAATATTTCCCAGGTGAAGAGTATGAGCACTAGAAGAAGTGGAAGGACAAAGGGTGTGCATGTCTGTGCTTGTGTGACAGGTATTTTCAAAGTAACTTTGAACTGGCTTTTTGGTCACTGCTAGGAAAAGAACCCTCACAGACTCCTTACAGAAATTAAATAGAAAGCTTTCATCTGCATGACATAGCAGGAACAATGCAATGTTTAATGATCTTTGCTAAGAATCATGGTTTCTTTACACAGGAAAGAAATTTTTCCTTTTCCTTGGTATTTGCTATTGATCTTGCCCCTTGTCTCTTTGCCCAATTTGGCATGCATTTGAAATTGTTCATTCATGTGTCTCACAAGCTTTGATGTCTGTATGGTTCTGAGGAAATTGCAAATTGCTGTTTTAAGTGCGTTTTCAGTATTATGGTAATTGCCTATAATATACCAAAGGACAATATTAAAGGAAAATATTCTGTGCACAGTTGTGGAATTGCACAGAACTCAGCACTCATATTAGCATAAGAAAAAACTATGTTTTTTTTTTTTTAATAGCAAATGTGATAGAGGACAGTTACTTGGTCCAAAAATTAATTTCTTAAGATAAGTAAATTAACTCCTATTTCTCCTAAGATCTACTGCAATGAAAAATTAGGGAGCAGCAACTTTGTAACTTCAAGAAACTTTGACAAAAAATGAGAAAAGAATCATTTTCTTAACCTCAGATGGAATGTTCACCTTTCAACTCTTTCAACACACATCTCCAGCAGGCATCTCTGATGAACATGCTGTCATTGTCAACTCACATCTATTGCCTAGGAAATCACTTGCAAAAGTAATTTAAATGCCAAATAGTTATCAAGGTTATTATAAAACTACAGGAACTAAGTTCTTCTTCACTGTTCTTATTTTCTTCTCTGCAGCTGAATTTCTCTCCTCTCCCTCTATAGTTGCCTATTTATTCACACTTTTCCCTTGGATGTGGTAAGATTTATTTCAAGAAACAACACCCAGTAAAAGTTAGACATGGCTATCTAAGCTAGGCATTTAACGTCCTACTGTTTTCAACGGAGGACTTAGAGAATGATAAGCTCCAGAGGACAACTTACCCACTGATTTTATATGCTTCTGTTTTGATGGAATGAGTTGCCCCTTGAAATTGCCAATTTCTCTGTGTTGTCTGCAGGGTGAACACAGAAGACACTCTTAAACCAGATGTCTAGCTTCTAAATGGTTAAATGAATTCTAATCTCTGGC